>BPLR01000941.1:0-192455 GCA_021605095.1 Caerostris extrusa | reverse complement strand
CTGACACAACCCTACGCTTTGTAAAATGAAACCACCTATATCTCCTCTCTCGAAAATCTGCCAGTAGTTTAGTTATTATCATGGACTGTAGTGTTGGAGAATTAGTTAAATATTAGATTGATTAAATAAACGAGATTTGGCTTTTTCGTTTGATTTTACTGTAGTTACCAAGCGTTTACATTCGCGTTGAGCTTTATGGTAACCAAGTTTATTATATTATTATTATTATTTAATATTTAAATATGTTTTATTACATTTTAAGTTGAAGTATTACTGTTTAATATTTGATCAAAATCTGAAAAGCTTATAAAAAAAATTACCTATTTTATTTTTTGAGTAAAAAATGGCTATTTAAATAATGAAAGATGCGGGCCTGAAAGGCCGAGTGTCTCTGTACCACAGGTTTCGGTCGAGTCCTGAGGTGCCATGGTGTTTGTAGTGGTTCGGAATCCACTTTAACCGTAGTTCTCCGTTCCTAATAAGATCGTAGAGCGTTGGCATTGTGACTCGCGTCCGTATCTTCAAGTTACACGCGTCCCCTGTACAAAGTGAGTAACGTCTGTGCAGCGCTTGCTTCAAGGCATCCAAGACCAAGCTGTCTAAGTGTTTGCCAGCTGCATTGGAACAAAAAAAAAAATGTTTTATTACATTTAAGTTGAAGTATTACTGTTTAATATTTTGTCAAAATCTGAAAAGCATATAAAAAATGACCTATTTTATTTTTTTGAGTAAAAGGGATATTTAAATAATCAAAGGTTGGCGCGTACGACCTATGCCCACGTTCAGGCATTTCTGCGTAAGATCCAGATGTCCATTCAACACTAACGCTCTCTGAGTGTGCTGCCTCCAAACAATTCAACCGAGTCATGTGACCTGCCCTACGTCACAGCTCCCGACCGAGCGAGCGGGAACAGGTAGTAGCCACAGAACCTTTCGCTTTCAACCGATTCTAGTCAAAAAACCCGCGAACAGCACGAAAGCATGCTCGTTTTCGGCCTCAAAAATATTCAATTTCATTGGTCGTTCTGTTCAACTTCATTATCATCATTCACGAATTTGTGTGAAAATCTTTGATTGCAAATTCGTCGCTTGGTTTAAAATCATTTTAAGAAATAGTTCTTTTAAAAAGTCTCTTGATGTGGATGTTTCGTCGAATGTGATCTGTCATAGTGATTTCATTTTCAATCGGATTCAGTGTGAAAACAAAAATTTAATACCAATACTGGACGATTATTAATTTATTGTTGTTTTTTTTGCATCTGATTTTTTGAAATATTTAAAAAAAACCTGAATATATATAAACTAGGATCTGCATCTAGTACTGCTCTAGTCATAAACGGAATTTAAACTTTGTGTAATAGTGTGAAGAATTTGTGATTAATTGTCTACGTCTTTCTTTGCATTTAAATTATAAAGTGTGTGCTTTTAAATCATAAATTTGTGCGTATATACGCTTTTGAAATTCCTGGTTTTGAAACTGAAATTACTTTTTTTCGATATTATAACAGAATATTCAATATTCGTTGTTTTTACGTGAGCTAAGAAGAGGATTATCACTTTTAATGCAGGTAAGCTAAATATGATTTATTTTCTTTTAATAAACCGAGAAAAGGTCACGATTGCTTTCATAAATTGTAATAATAATGCTACAATTGTCATCCTTTAATTAAAATTTGTTAATGTTGAGGTTTAAAAGATTTTTTTTATTTCAATATACGATTAGATTTTACAAGATTAAAAATATTTAGTAATTATTGATCATATAAAAGATCAACTATTAAATAATTTTTGTTTAAAAATTGGTTTTGGAAGAAGTGCATATAACTAAACTATGATGAAATTTTCTACATTTTTTTTTTTCTTTGTAAGCATTTAAGGACACAATTTATGTGAGTTAAATACACTGATTAAAACTCTAATGAAAAATTTGACTGAACAAAGGTTTTTTAAAATTCAGTTTGTTTATCCAACACTTCAAAGGGCAAAAATTATTTCAAATTTTAGAATGGTATAAAACTATATTGTTGTAATTAATGCAAATTATAATTGAAATGTAATCGATTTGATTAAAAAACTAAACTACATCCCATGTAATGTCGTGAAATAGAAAAAAATCAAGAATTTTTTTTTTCCATATTAAATAAGATTAAAATGATTTGTAATCAAATTGTTTGATAATATTAAAACCTCCTTTTGAAGTAAAATTTGAACTATTAAAAAAATAGAACCTATTGCATATAGAATTTAAATTTTTTTTTTTTAAATACGCTAAATTTTTGAAGTGTGTAACTATTCAGATTGTCATTGTCAAAAGATATGAAAAGAAATCAATTTTTTTTTTATTGCATTTCTTATTTTTCAAAACTTTTGCTGACCGTCCCGTAGAAATCTATTTTCACCTGATATTAAAACATCATGTCTTAGTACGCTAGCCAATTGGAAACCTGGGTGAGTAGGAGAGGAAGTTTCGGAATGGCTTAATTCTACGCTATGATATTTTAGTATTTGGTGGAAAGTCAGTCTAAAAAGCAAAATGTATTAAGTCATAACATTAAAAATACAAATTATTTTTAATGAATAATTCATTTATTATGTCTAACAATATTTTCTAAAATATTGAGATTTTTCTGACTTATTAAACTGTGATTTAATTTGTTAAGAATTTCATTCTGGAGACGGAAAAATCCTAAGTGAATTGTCTTACTAATCTGAATATTTGGGTTTAGTATCTCGACTGACTTCATTTTTACATCGCATCTTCTTACGAGGAGTAGCTTTTAGTACAATAAAGCGGTTCTTCTATGATGCAAAGTCTTAATTATCCCAAGGATATTAAGAGCGTGTTTTCAGTTCGATTTCAAAACACACGGTGAAAGAGAGACGTTTGAAAAGAATAACTGGAGAATAAATTGGATGTTCTTTAACATTTTTTTTAAATTTCCGTGATAATATTTCTTCTATGTGTTGTATTTTGTTGTCAATAATATAATTATATAAATTAAAGTAATTAACAAAAGTAGCAATTGAAATCACATAAAGTAAATTATTAGGTTGTAACTAAAGTTCTGTCCATCTTTTAGAAGGATAATTATAAGATATCATAACATAGATTGAACTTCTGACTATCTGGTATGTTTTGTCGCTCTGCCGTCATTTTTTACATATTTTAGGCTAATTAGGCCGGAACCTACAGTTTAACATGGATTCCAAACCACTCACAAGCATCCATGCCACCGCCAGGATTCGAACCTGAAGCCTGTGGTATCAAAGGCCGGAGCGCTAGCCAATGGGCCTTCAGGCCGCTACCATTACTGTAGAGAATTTATTATAGATAGTTCCTGCCTAATGGTCAATTGGGTAACTCTCTGTCCCTTTTGATACCACAGGCTTCAGGTTAAAATCCTGGCGGTGGCATGGATGCTTGTGAGTTGTTTGGAATCCACATTAAACTGTAGGCCCTTGTCTAATTAGCCCAAAGTGTGCAAAAAGTGACCGTAGAGCGACACACCAAACCAAACTTATAGTAAGGTTAAGCGCAAAAAAACAATAACTTAGCCGCAATTCAAAGTTTATCCAACAGCCTCGAAAAGGTCTGCACCCGAAGAGGATTCTTTTAAGTGTAGAGTGGGATGTGAAAGGATTTGGTTCATTATGGGGTGTTAGGTGATAAGTCGACAATAACCGATAAGGCTTAATGTCATCATCTAACACGCCCAAAAGCATCTTTGCAAGAAAGTTGGCCTAAGTTGATAAAATGAACCGGTAGATTATCATTTTTGCTCTAACATACCATTTTTTAGAAGCTTACTGAATTATTTTTGCAAAATTTAGGCTGACTTCTAGAGAAGTGGTTGAAGTGAAGCTAGATTATCTTTCCAAAGCAATAATAATAATAATTTTATAAAAAAAAGGCATTGAAGAGCTGCTGGAAGATGTCATTGGAAAGAATGATGACTATTTTGATGATGGAATAAATATATTTGCAGTTAAGTTTCTGTTTTAATTGCCTGAATGGCCGAGTGGCTAGCGCTCGGTTCCATAGGTTTCGGGCTGGAGTCCCGGCGGTGCCATGGATGTTTGTAGTGGTTCGGAATCCTTTAAACCGTAGGTTCCGGTCTAATAGGATCGTAGAGCGTTGCGGGGCATTGCTACTCTGCGTCCGTGGCTTATATTCAAGTTACACGCGCCCCCTGGGTAATGCAAAATGAGTAACGTCTGTGGAGCGCTTGCATTAAGGCATCCAAGACAGCCGTCTATGTGTTTGCCAGCTGCATTAGGAAAAAAAGTTTGTTTTTATTTCAACAGGAAAAAAAAAACTTTCATTACAACTTAATGCATTATAGCTGACATACGTTGTCCAATATTATAATCTTAATTTAACCAAGCAATTCTTGAATTTTTTGTTCTTGTTTTTCTACTCGTTAGAGTAGTGCAGTGCGATGCGAAAATGTCCGCAGTTCTATTCTTCAAACATTTAATTTTTGAATCTATCTGAAATGTTACCATTTGTTTTATGAGTCATAATTTTCATTAAGACTGATGTATGTTACAATTACTTGTAAATGTTATTCATTTTATTTAATTAGCAAGATATTAATAATTCTAGTTACAACACTTATACAATAACGTAACGAAATATTTTTTATCATCATCAGAGCAATAGCCTTATGGTGGGTCAAGTCCGTCTGCCTGTTAGCAGATTTCTAGTCAGAATATCTTTTCTGTTTACGGGGTAGCTTTGTTAGACCTACAACCAGCCCATATTAGACTGGATCTACGGTTTAAAAGTGTATTCAGAACCACTACAAACAACATCGGAACTCGAACTCGAAACCTGTGGCACCGTACGACAGAGCGCTAATCACTCAGCCACCAGGCCCCTTATTGTACGACAAAGAGTTAAAAAATTGATTATTTATATGAACAATTAATTTGCGATTATTTACGTTTATAAATTCTCATAAGTAAAAGATAAATTAAGGTTAACAAGAAAATAAGGTGTAATAAAAATGTTTACAAAAACCGAATTTATTAAAAATAATTCAAGGTTTCATTGTTCATCATCAAGTTTCTGAGATTGGGATATGTATGTATACCAGAATACACAATACAATTTCAGCACACACACACACACACACACACACACACACACACACACACACACACACACACACACACACACACAAAAATTAAACGAGCAGCAATAATGTACCTTTTATTTTTATAATAACTTACAGTATGCCCCTACACAAATTAGTAGCTACTAACTACCAAATATCGTTTCGAGATATCGATTTTAGGTTATTGCTTTCGTGCCAGACGTGAATACAAAAATCTCCAAAAACTAAAGTATTTTCATAGCAATGCAAGAAAGATCGTAATACCCATCACAAAATGTAGAAATATCTTTGCAATTTTTTTTTTTTCCTCTTTCATGTCTTTCTCTTGGAGCAATCAATAGGAGGACACACGAACAATCCTTCCCCTTCCAGTGTCCTTTATTTCTTTTTTTTTTTTTTAATCTTTGTCCTCTTTTTTTTTTTTGGGCAGAAATGCCAATACCCTCGGAAGAAACCTTTAGCAGACAGAAAGTCGATAGCAACTGAATTCGTCCGTAATTTTCTCTTTGGGTGTTATGTCCTCTCTCTCTCTCTGTTCAGTTTTTGCACTTTCGATCGAAGGTATTTTGAAAAGGGGGAGGGGGCTGACTCTTCCCCCACCCACACGTAACTAAGCAGTACAAATCTTTCCGGGTACCTTCGGGAACGTTGTAACTCCCAGCAGTGCATTTGTGCGGGTTCTGTGATGCATCTGGGATTTCTGTTCGGAAGGGCAGAAATAATACCAAGGATTATACAAAAAAAAAATATACCGAGGACACATTTGTAGTAGAGGTTCTTAATCTCCCCCTGTTCTCTTTTTTGCCATAAAGATAAAAAGTCTGTGGGTCCCCTTTCAGTAAAAATGAAAGCCATGCTTTTCTTTCCTCTGAATAATTTTAAATGCTTAAAAAATTACTGTAAACATATGAGTAAACTTAACTGGTAACCCAGTATAAAACTGTATGAACTTGTAAACCCTAACTGAGTAACCCAGTATAAAACTGTATGAACTTGTAAACCTATCTGATTAACCCAGTATAAAACTGTATGAACTTGTAAACCTAACTGAGTAACCCAGTATAAAACTGTATGAACCTGTAAACCTAACTGAGTAACCCAGTATAAAACTGTATGAACTTGTAAACCTAACTGAGTAACCCAATATAAAACTGTATGAACTTGTAAACCTAACTGATTAACCTAGTATAAAACTGTATGAACCTGTAAACCTAACTGAGTAACCCAGTATAAAACTGTATGAACTTGTAAACCTAACTGAGTAACCCAGTATAAAACTGTATGAACTAGTAAACCTAACTGAGTAACCCAGTATAAAACTGTATGAACCTGTAAACCTAACTGAGTAACCCAGTATAAAACTGTATGAACTTGTAAACCTAACTGGTAACCCAGTATAAAACTGTATGAACTTGTAAACCTAACTGATTAACCTAGTATAAAACTGTATGAACCTGTAAACCTAACTGGTAACCTAGTATAAAACTAGAAAACCAATGAGTAAACTTAACGTAACCCAGAATGCAAAACTATGAGTTAACGTAACTGAGTAACCCAGTATGAAACTGTAAATGTATGAGTAAACTTAACTGAGTAACACAGTATGAAACCGAAAATATATGAGTAAACATAACTGAGAAATCTAGTATGAAACTGTAAACCTAGCTGAGTAATCCAGTGAAAACATGATACAGCTATAATAAGTTTGTCTAGGCTCAATGAATGACGCTAAAATTACATTACAAAAATAAGGACGATTCAAATTTTATTTCTATAAAATTGCTTGCCATATCTGAGAAATTCCGGAAACACCTTCCAGGCAGCCTGACTATGGATGCGAGATCCGCGCCGCTCTACGGTCATATGTGACTGGGATCTGCGTCTTAAACTGAACTCGAACCACTACAAACATCCATGGCACCGCCAGGTTGCACCCGATACTTGTGGTATGGAGCGCCAGAGCGCCAGCAGACCACTATTGATGCGAGAGATTTTACATTCGTTGTCACAAACACCAGAGTCTCCTCGGTTTCAAAAGCAGCGATTTCAACGGACACTGTTAATGAATTCAAATTTGATTCTTTCTTTCCGCTAGTTGCGCATAGCAGCGTCCAAACGAAAGTGTGAGACGAGTCGAGTCGAGTCAACTCCGAGTCTATTTCGCTCCGTGGGTCTCCGTCTGACAACGAGAAACAATCTACGTTTATCTCTGGCTGTGAGTGACAGTTGGCCGTAAATGGTGCCCGTGAGAATCCCTTTCATGAGCGGAGAAAAAAGCCTGGACTCTGGACATACGACACACACGGAGGGTTCTGACTAACCCGTTTATAATTGGTTAGCGGGTCTGACTCAATCGTTCTTGTGCTTCGTCTAGACGCGGCTTGTCAACGTGTCAGAAACTGTTGTTACTAATCTTGCATGAAATTAATTATGTATGGTGAAATGAGCCAATAGAAATGAAAGATTATTTTTTTATCACAACTAATAAAATAAATTATTACTTACGTTCAGAGAAAATAAAACTTTTATATCCTATCCAAGCTGACGAAAACCCTCAACAATGTTTATCTATTCCTTTGTGCTTGCCCTAATTAAAACCCCTGATCTACAAAAAGTCACATAATATATTAAGCCCAAAATTCATCAATCCGAGTAGTCTTTCAAATTTGATAGAACTCGTGTTGAGCTTTAAATATGGTTTTGAAAGAAATTAATTGTTGTACGTTATTTCTGGCAACCAAAATTAAATAAAATAAATGAGCAGATTAAATGCCCAGAAGAAATAAATAGATGAAAATATTGATCGTCCGCTAGATAACAACATTATGAAATTTGAAAAAAAAAAAGGACTAGAAAAATTTGAATAACAACCATTATTAAAAGAAAGAAAAGACTAAAATGAAAGTTGAGATGACTCCGTTGTTTACGAGACTCTCTGTAGAAAATTAAGCATTGTTAAGTCTTTTAATGGGCATACACAAACATATTGAATACCCAAGAAAAAGATAGAATCTTATATAAACGAAAGCTTTTTTGTATCTTTTTGTGGTTCTTCATATTTCTCACATGCAGCAAAAATAGGTTCTACAGTTTCTGGTGTTTTGCAGAATATTAGACAAGAATGAGATGGAGATGGAAATCTATGGAGTTAAAGCATTTGATGGGTGTGTTATTGTGCAAAATTTATGAAGTAGAACATCTTCCTTTCGATTTAAGTCAATTAGAAGGTGCAAGACAATTTAAATGAAGGAATTTTTTAGTGTATATTTCGTTCACTCATTGATTAATTGTATTATTGTAGCATCTTCTTCTTTTTTTCAATTCCTTCTATTAGCTCACACTCTCCCTATATATATCTTGTTCAAATTTTCAATCGTTCATAAAACACTTTTTATTCATCCACTCAAGTTCAAATACATTTTTAACTTGTTGTGGATGACACTGGATGTTAATGCAGTTTCTTTCAAATATTAATTCCGTAATTAAATTTAATTAATTAATTTGTTTTTTTAATTTAAGTTTCATATATCTACCAATAGATAGCGCCAGATAAACTTAAAAAAATGAATGGAAATTATTTATAAAGGACTTTTTGCAATAGAGTGAAAAAAAAAATAGGAATTGACTTAAATTTTTTATATATATTACTTGTTTTCGTTAAAATAAATATCTTCTGGAGATATGCAGTGAAAAGGGATGGCATATGTTTCTACAAAGATTGCTAGTTCATTCTCTATAATGACAACATGTTCTGTTGTCCAGATGAAGTCGATAGTTAAAATGTTGTTTAAGATTCTATTTAACTGACGGTGCGATTGCATTAAAAGTTGCAATTATTTAAAGTTTGAAGAATAGAAAAACCGTCTGTTAAGATGATATAGTTTTGACTGCGAGAACATGCGATGAAATAGTTTAAAATCTGTGCCCCTGTGAAAATGTTACTGAGAAGTAGTGTTACAAGTAGAAGTGTTAGTGAAGCTATTGGTGTTACAAGTAGAAATCTGTTCTGAAGAAAATGATTGGGAAAAGATATTTATGACTGCTGTGGAATGTTTTAGATGCATGAGTTAAGGAGAGAAAGTTAAGGTAGTTTAGAGAAGGGAGAAATGAAACCTAGCTATCTTGTGGTCTGACAAAGTATGCAGTTATTTTAACCACAGTTTACGTGATGTAAAAGAAAGAATTAACCTCTGAAATCAAGTAATTTTTTTTTTTATGTTTCAGAATTATAACATTAAAAACATTGCTAAATCATAAAATGATCTGTTAAAAATTGACGAGTAGGTTGTTAAGGCCGCACAAGAGAAACCTTCGAAAATTATTTAATGAATGCTCATTCTATTTAATTTTTAATATGACATAATAAAAAGAATTAAAGAATTTGATGTGCTATAATAACATTAATTTGATAAGTGCTTTAGTATTTGGTTCGATTTTTATAGCAATCGACCTCAAAAGTAATTAGTTAAATGATTTTTATTGATTGATAAAACTGCGAAAATTTTTGTTCATAACTGTGTGTTTATCCAGACAGGTTTATATTATTTAACAACAACCACAGTTTGCTTGGAATGATTTTAAAGGGAACGTGTTTTGGGCTATAAATATTGTAGTAAAAAAATCCAGACTAACACGTTATTAACAAAGGATCTATCTGATCTCCTAGTGTGAATAAAATGAAATGAAAATATTATTAGAAAATTTTATTAATACTTATATGATTTCTTTTTTATTAACCTAAATTTGGATCATATTCTTCTTTAATCTATTATCAAAATCAAAAGTACCAATGATATTTTTTAACTAAAATGTTCCTAAGACGAGACAGGCAGCAAATAAAAACATTAGTCAATCACATGCCGCCCGCGGGTTATAATTTGAACATCCCTGTGTTGGAGTGTTAGTAGGTGTTGGGTTATGGCCCTTCGGTTGTTTCCTTATTTAACTTGGGCCTGATGGCCGAGTGGATAGCGCTCGCCTCTTGGTATTACAGGTATCGGGTTCGAATCCCAGCGGTGCCATGAATGTTTGCAAGGGTTCGGAATCCACTTTAAGCCGTAGATCCCAGTCTCGAATGACCGTGGAGCGTCACAGAGCCCAATCAGACTTCTTTTCACCCATTTCCAAACTGTAAAAGCAACTCAGCTCAGCTCAGGTGTGTAGTGTGGTGTGGTGTAGTTGTAGTAGTAGTCTTTATTTAACGCACCCAATCTGAATTAAAATGCTCTTTAATATTATCAGAGTTTATATATTATGGGTATGACGAAACAGATAAATATATGGACCATAACCTCAAAGATTCTCCTGCAGCCTGTTGACCAAATGGTTAGTGCTCTGGACTTTGGTACCACAGTCTTCAGGTTCGAATCTTGTCGATGGAAAGGATGTTTGTTAGTGGTTTGGAATCAACGTTAAACTGTAGGCCCTGGTCTAATTAGCCCAAAGTGTGCACAAACTAAAAGTAGAGCGACAAACAAAAAAATCCTCTAGGAAGACAATATTCTTTTGTCGTAGATTAAAGGTTTAAACTCAATTGTGGTGATACACAGAGGTGAATCAATATCCATAAGACTTTAAGGGCAATAATGCTTTTCTCGTATGGGTGTTGGCTGCCTGATGGCCAATTGACTAGCGCCCTGGCAGTTGGGACCTCAGCCTTCACGTTCGAATCTTGGCGGTGTCATGGAATGTTTACTAGTGGTTCGGAATCTACGTTAAATTGTAGGTTCGGATCTAATTAGCCCTCGTGTGCATAAAATGACCGTAGAGAGACAAACCAAACCTAACCTAACCTATGGCTTTTGTATAAAATTCTGTCTTACTCATGTGTGCAATATTGGGCCTGAATGGCCGAGTGGCTAGCGCTCTGGCGCTCGGTAACACAGGTTTCGGGTTCGAGTCCCGGCGGTGCTATAGATGTTTGTAGTGGTTCGGAATCTACTTTAAACTGTAGGTCCCGTTCTATTTAGCCTAAAGTGTGCACAAGATGACCGTAGAGTGACAAACCAAACCAAATCAAACCTTGTGCAATATTATAAATTTTCAAAAGCTTCTTATAAGTACTAAGGAAGTCAAATTAAGAGCCTTTAAGTACAAAAGAATCCCATCCAATTCCCATTTGAAAGATAAGAATTAGAAAGAATTATATTTCTGTAATATATGATATTTATGTATACTGTAGAGATAAATTACGTATAATGTTATTGGAATAAACCCAAGTAAGTTTACATTTTAATGCGTAAATGAATTCTAAATCGTTTTAAATCAAAAATGAGTTTAATTTCCCATATAAATTTTTAAAAAAGAAATCGTGCGAGTTATGAATTAAAAGTGCCATTGATTAAGTCGCGGAGGACCACATAATACAAACCAAGCACTGCTGCAATTCAACATATCTTTTAATTTTTAATACACAAGTCCTTCTCTTTATCAGCACTTGTGTTTTAAAAACGGAATAAAGAGGGGCAGTGTGCCATCCAACGGTCTTTACAATTTTCTCATTCTGGGGCCAGCTGAAAGCGACGACATCTTTATCAAGAATTGTATTTATTAAACAGCGTGCATTCCGCTACGAGGCGGGATCGATAAACGAGGAAGGCCATTGAAAAGATTCGTTGGCAGTAAAAGCAAAGTGTTCTCTCTATCGTGCGTCGTGGTCAATTGAAATCGCAAACTGCTCTCCTCTGCGACTCGATGGCCGAGTAGAGGGTGGAGGTGAGGGGTGGAAGGACTTTTCATCGAGGAGTGGGCGGGGCACTCGCTTTTAAAGATGCCGGTCCTCGCTTTCAAGTGCTACTCCGAAATGGTCCGTGTCATCAGTCGCCAAGTAATTGACGTTCCAGTTTCGGTTTCCAAAGAGGAAAATACCATCGATCTGTGAGCATTGTTTTGAGAAATTCCTTAATGAAATGAGTGTCCTTTGTGTATATCCAAATGTAGAGATATGAAGTTATTTCTGGTGGCATTTGAATAATGTGTTGGCTGGATATTAATTGAAGAGAACTTATTGTTTGGAAAAGAATTTGAGTTACTTGTGCAAGAAAAAAAAGTTGGTTGGTTTGTATAAAAGATCTAAGATCAAATATTTTTCTGGAATATTTGCATTTCATATACATTGAGGCCATTTGTACCACCGGCTTCAGGTTCGAATACTGGCGGTAGAATTAATGTTTAATCTTCTTACATTAGAATACCTGAAGTTCTGCTACAACTTTATTATTAATTGCTTCGCTGCATGATAAATACATCTACCATTAGCGTACCAATAGCATCGTTTGTTATTTCTTATCCCACTTGGTAGATTGACATCTAGACCAATTTCAAGAACCCATGTGGTCTCATGAATAGAGGGGGAAGGCAGCTTTTGTTGTGATGGAGCGCCCGTAGGTAGAAGTTTGACTTGGTTCCGTGACGTTTGACTTTTTTAAGTACGGGGGTAGGGTTGTCAGCCCTACGACCAAAGCTCCACATTCATATTAGACCGGGAACTACGGCTAAAAGTGGATTCATAACCAGTACAAACATCCATGGTACATTCGGTATTCGAACTTCTGAAACCTGTATCGAATATTTAAATGCATTTATTGAGGTTTAATCATTTTAATGTTCAGTAAGAATACAAATTCTGGGATTGCTATAAATCTTCATTTTTATTAAATAATGCCTTCTCTTCTCAAAAATTAACAATGCAGGTACAAGAAATTCAAATGTCACTTTTGCTTTTGCACTCGTGTTTTCGGCACTGCACATGAGGGAGTCAATTAGACCCAATATGGATTACCCAGGGCCTACATGGCCGAGTGTCTGGCTCTCTGGCCTCGAGCCACAGGTTTCGGGTTCGAGTCCCGGCCATTCCATGGATGTTCGTAGGGTTTCGGAATACACTCTAAGCCGTAGGTCCCGGTCTCATAGGACTGTAAGAGCATCACGGACCAGAAGTCAGACTTCTACCTAAGGGTGTCCATCACAACAGAAGCTGCATCCCTCTTCCCTCCTTCCATGAGGGATACGACGACGACGACAACGACAACAACATAGATTACCCAGATTAGATAGACCCAGTCATATTAGATTGGGACCTATGACTTAAGGTGGATTCCGAACCACTTATATTCCCGAACCTGCGGCACTGAGAGCCATAGCAGTAGACACTTGACCATCAGGTCCTGTGTGTGCCAATAATAAAAACATGTATTCCACATCAGAAGTAATTGAAATATTATACAAGGTGTTCTTTTTCAAGTGGTAAGACACTCCAAGGAGTGATAATAGTTCTACAAAATGAACAAGAAATATTATTATGGAGGGACAAAAACAGTTTACTATAGCAGATGATTTGAATTTAAATCAACAATTATAGCGAGAACTGTAAAAACCACACTTCTTATATTTCAATTCGAAAATAATTTTGGGAAATTTTCTTTGATATTGGCGATAATTTCTCGATTTGAGGAGTAAACAAAAAATAAGATTTTTTTTTTTCAATTCCTTCTATTAGCTCACACTCTCCCTATATATATCTTGTTCAAATTTTCAACCGTTCATAAAATACTTTTTATTCATCCGCTCAAGTTCAAATACATTTTTTTTTTGAGCTTGTAGTGGATGACACTTGATGTTTATACAGTTTTTTTCAAATATTAATTCAGTAATTAAATTTAATTAATTAATTTTAGTTTTTTTTTAAGATTTAAGTTGCATATATCTACCAATAGATGGCGCCAGATAAACTTAAAAAATGAATGAAAATTATTTATAAATGACTTTCTGCAATAGAGTGAAAAAAAAGTAGGAATCGACTTAAAATTTTTTTTTTTTTTTATATTACTTGTTTTTTCATGGCATTTTTATACAAAAGTAACTTTGGAAACTACGAAAACTTAAGTAGCATTTTAAAGAGCTTTTTGAGAGGTCATCTCTGAAAATAAAAAGTGTTCTTAAATGCCAGCTATCCATTATTTTAAACTTTTGACATTCAACTTTATTTTTTTTTTTTTTTTTTTACTAGAGAAGTTTAAATACTTGTAAGCTGTTGTTTTTTTTTTGTTTCGGTGCAGATACTATTTAACTTCATATAATAAATTTAATGTCCAATTCTTTGATTTGCTTAGATTGAGTAAAAAAAAAAATTTTTTTTGCATTGCTAATAAAAAAAAATATAATGACAAGTCAAAACTATCTTCAATTGTAGTTTTGCTATTAAAATAAATTTTTTTTTTTCTGACAAGATTATTATATGTGGTGAATTAATTTAAAATTTTAAGAGAGCTTGCTTTCATTTTACTAGTCTATCCAAGTTTTTTTACAGTTAAAATAAAGGAAACATTTTACGACACACGTCTTAAAAACGGCCGGATTCGGTCTCTATTTCATTATTAAATTTAAACAAAGTTTTTAAGATTTTTTGTTTGTTTGCTGGATTAATTTGCAGCCTTTTTGATATTAGAAGTTTGAAAATTGAGATATTTTCAATCAAAGACCAGTATAATTTGTAAAACAATACTCATTTTACAATTGATTTAAAATGTTTTTTTAGTTATTAAATTAATTCTATTATAATTCTTAAAGTAATCCACAAGAGAAAATAATTCATTGTTATTATTCATCGAAGCTTTAACATTAGCATGGTTTGAAAAAGCACATATTTGAAAAACAATTATTGTTGTAAAATTATTGCCACCGGGAAAAATTATTTTATATAAGCAAATACTCCATTTAGGGGCCTGATAGCAGAGTGACTAGTGTTCTGGCTCTGTCCCATATATATCGGGTTCGAGTCCTGGCAGTGCTATGGACGTTCGTAGTGGTTCGGAATCCACTTTAAACCATAGGTTCCGTTCTAATATACCTGCTGGGCATAGAACTGGCAATCCTATCGGGTAAAAACGAAAACGTCTACTGTCTTGAAATCTGTGAGTAGGCAGACCGCTTTGGTCCACCAAGGGGCTATTGTGCTAGTGAAGAAGAAGAAATACTACATTCTATTCTATTAGTGCATACAGTTCTTACATTAGATATAGCTATCAATATCAATAGAACCGAAATGCAATTCCTTCGAAATTAAGTATTTTACAACACACCTTGTCCCTGTACCCAGGATATGTAGCCCTTACTAGTTAAAAAGTTTAGGTGGAGTAATAGTAATAAAAAGAAAAACTTAAAATTACAGAATTACATGAGTACAATGAATTATAGTAAAGAAAATAAAAATACGCTATTGTGCTATATAACAAGTAATATAAAAAAAAAATTTACCGCCGACGCCGGCCGCATGTATCATGAAACTTTGTAGCGAGTTGCAGAAAAATAAATTATCTGATATATATATTTCATTTTATTATATATAAGGAACAATTAATATAAAAAAATTTTAAAGTCAATTCCTACTTTTTTTTTCACTCTATTGCAGAAAGTCCTTTATAAATAATTTTCATTCATTTTTTTTTTAAGTTTATCTGCCTCCATCTATTGGTAGATATATGCAACTTAAATCTTAAATAAAACTAAAATGAATTAATTAAATTTAATGACTGAATTAATATATGCAAAAACTGTATTAACATCCAGTGTCATCCACTACAAGTTAAAAAAATGTACCAGAACTTGAGGGGATGAATAAAAAGTATGTTATGAACGATTGAAAATTTGAACAAGATATATATAAGGAGAGTGTGAACTAATAGAAGGAATTAAAGAATTAACAAAATCGTAACTGAAACGAGAAATATGCAATACAGAATTTCTTGACGTAAGGAATGGGGCATGACCACTTGTAAACATAATTTCTGCTGTAGAAATAATTCTATGATTTTTTTTTTTGAGACTTTAGTTATGATTTTGAAGAATTTTCGCCCTGTTTTATTTTGATTCCAATCCAATCACCAATCATCTAATAGACAATCATTTAAATTATTCTATAGAAATGAAAATAAATAAGTAGGACAAATTCATTCGTCTTCTGTGACTCTTACTTCAGCAAGGCTATCTTCCTACTCACTGTCAAAGTAGTCTGGGTGTGCTTTTATTCAATGAAAATAGATGGAGTCATTATTTAAGAGTTTTTGCTGGATTTATCTCACCATTTAGATTAAAGGTCTCCAAACTTTCCAGCCTTAGGGCCATACTGTTTACTCCAGTAAGTACCAAGGGTCAAAATCGTTTTGATTTTTCTGCCATTATCTATAATTTCTAGGCCAGTCGCGTTGTAACTACCCTGTCAGCGAGCATATGCTTGCTAACTACAAACTATTGTCAGTGAAAAATCACGATTACATAAATCTCATTAGTATTTTTTTTGCAAGTGGATACCCTGCTGTTTCATTCGCGTTAATTTAGCTTTTCCGTTCCTGAGGGATTTTGAGGATAAAAATTATATTTTCGATTCAGGATATATACATTCCAAACATCGATATACATACATATGCGATACTCTTTACCCCAACATAACTACCGAGGGTAACCGCGGGATGTTCGCTAGTTTATAATGTTAGTGGGATTCATTTCAATTATTTGTTAGTTGTTATGCTTAAGTTAAATTTTCTGCGTATTCTGCTTGTCATTAAGCTTTACCTAGCAAGTCAATAAAACCGAATTATTGTCATTCTGTGTTTTTTTATCTAACTTATTACAGCAACAATAAGCTATTCGCTGTCGCGGGGCGGATGGATGACACTGGCGGACCGGATTTGGCCCGCCGGCCGTAGTTTGGAGAACCCTGGTTTAGATAATGAGTTTCAGTATTAAGGATGGCAGATAGACTTAAGGAGGGAGATTAAAGATGGATGTTTGTTCAAATTGATAGGAAGCGTTTAGAGTTTCCTTGCATCTAATGCTTTTTGATACTAAGAAATTCAGTTTGGAAAATAGATAGATAGAAGTTTTAGATAAGCTCTAAGAATCATCAGAAGTGCTTCTTATCAAATCATGATCATTTCACGAAATCTCAACATCGAATCCATTGACTTACGCGTCCCCATGTTATTTAGAAATCTATTCAATTACATAATCAATCATCCAATTCCTATCATCGAATCACAAACCATCTTAGCACATAATGTTGGAAGACATAAGTTCGCTTCACAGCAACTCAATGTGGTTTATCTCTTCGTCCAGCATAATTTGTCTTTATTTACATCATTAACGAACTAGAACACAAAATTTCCTCTTCAGTTATTCAATCCCTTAAAAAAAATGCTCTTTCTTTCTTTTTCTTCCTTTTTCAATTCCTTCTATTAGCTCACACTATATCTTGTTCAAATTTTCAATCGTTCATAAAATACTTTTTTTTTCATCCACTCAAGTGCAAATACATTTTTTGAACTTGTAGTGGATGACACTGAATGTTAATATAGTTTTTTTCAAATATTAATCCAGTAATTAAATTAAATTAATTAATTTTCGTTTTTTTTTTTACATTTAAGTTTCATATATCTACCAATAGAGGGCGCCCGATAAACTTAAAAAAATGAATGAAAATTATTTATATAGGACTTTCTGCAAGAGTGAGAAAAAAAGTAGGAATTGACTTTAAAAATTTTTTTTTTTTTTTTTATATTACTTGTTAAATCTTTTGTTGTTTCTCTCTTATTTTGTAATGCTCATCTATCTTCTATAAAATTGAGTAGAAATGCTTCTCATCGTGGCAGCCGATAGGGAGTATCAATCACGATCGGCATTTCTGTTCTAGGAATAGTCAGCGTGACCTTTAGATCAAATAGGTTTGTAGATACATTTTGATAAATAGATTACCAACATGTCAATCATACTAAATCACGATGAATGACAGTCTGGTAATGGCTCTGAACTAAGTAACCATATCTCTTCTGATTGTTGCTTCTCATCAAGTCTATTTTGTAATACTCGTGCATCCTCCATGAAATTGAGTAGTAATGCTTCTCTTCGTGGCACTCGATAGGAGTATCAATCACGACGAACACTTCTGTTCTAAGAATAGTCAATGTCTCCAAAAGGTTTGGAGATACATGCATTTTGATAAATAAATTACCAACATGTCAATCATACTGAGTCACGATGAATGATGGTCTGATTTTGATTCCGAACTAAATACCCGTATCCGACCTCTTCTTAAGGCATCCTAAATCGTGGGAGTGGCCTGATGGCCAACAGGCTAACGCTCTGGCTTTTAGTACCACAAGGCTTCAGGTTTGTTAATGGTTCGGAATGCACGTTAAAGCCGAATAGCCTAAAGTGTACACGAGATGACAAGAGAGCGATAAACCAAACCTAAATCTTGGGAGAGCCTGATGGTCAATTGGCTAGCGCTGTGGCCCTTGTTACGACAGGCTTCATGTAAGAATCCTAGTGGTAGTATGGATGTTTGTTAGTGGTTCGAAATACACGTTAAATTGTATGTCCCTGTTTAAATATCCCGAAGTGTGCAAAAAATGGTAATAAAGCGACAAGACAAAACCAAACCTAAATCTTGGGAAACATTTTTTTTTTTTTTTTTTTTTTTTTTTTTTTTTTTTTGTTAATAACTTTTACTAAAAATTTTTCATTTTGATTATTTTTTAACAAGCTTTTAAAAATATTATTCTGAATAAAGGATCTTGGGGCTTTATCTTACTGGCAAAAAAAAGAGATCCGTGGATCAAAAATAGCTTGTGTAATATTCTTTAATGCGTAGAGTAATCAATTACTAACGACCCATGTAGTACACGGGTATCACAGTGACGCCGACACGCGATGAATCGACGCCGAGTGCTCTTTGGAGTGTCAAGGGCAGACTGTTCGTCTTGTTTGCGACGTAACACCTTCTCCTTTACGGCTGATGACCCATCCCACGCCGCAGACCCGCAAACCCGTTTCCTCTTGACCCACATCGGCGCTCTCCAACACCTGTCCGTCTGCCATTTACCATAATGACGAGGCGACGCCCTTGCCTTCCCGCAAATTGAGGGGTGCCCCTTTCTATTTCGATAATTTAATCTCTCTCTCTCTTTTTTTCATGGAAAAGGTCACATTGGTAACAGTTACCACCCCGACCGAAGGTGCTCCGGTAATTGCGACGTTTGCAAGAGTTTTTGAGTGTAAAATTACGGTTTAGATCTCATTTTTGACACAACGCAGATGCTTATAGACTTGTGTAGGACGCGGCCCGCATGTATTCGTATCATGAAACTTTGTAGCGAGTTGCAGAAGAAAAATAAATTATCTAATATATATATATTTCATTTTATTATATATAACGAACAAGTAATATAAAAAAAATTTTAAGTCGATTCCTACTTTTTTCACTCTATTGTAGAAAGTCCTTTATAAATAATTTTCATTCATTTTTTTAAGTTTATCTGGCGCCCTTTATTGGTAGATATATGCAACTTAAATCTAAAAAATATATAATTAATTGATTAAATTTAATTACTGAATTAATATTTGAAAAAAACTGTATTAACATCAGTGTCATCCATTACAAGTTCAAAAAATGTATTTGAACTTGAGTGGATGAATAAAGAGTATTTTATGAACTATTGAAAATTTGAACAAGATATATATAGGAGAGTGTGAGCTAAATAGAAGGAATTGAAAAATAAGTAATATGACATAATAAAAGAAAATAAAAATTTGATGCTCGTTATTATATTAATTTAATAAGTGTTTTAGTATTTGGTTAAGTATTTGTAGTAATTTAGAGCGGCAATAATCAAATGAAAAATCATTCATTTCTATTAGTTGATTTTTAATACTCACTTATGAAAACTTTTGATAACTAATAAATGTTGATATAGGTAGATTTGTGCATTTTAATGCATTATTTAACAACAACCACCTCTACTTTGTCGAGTGTAATTTTTAAGTGGAATATGTTTTAGGGAATTAATTGTAGCAATAAAAGATGTATACGATAAATAAATACAACTCGTAAATAGGGATCTTGCATCTAGGGTGAAATGTTATTGAGAAAGGAATATGATCTTCTAGTCTGAAATATGGTAGAAAATTACTTTGTTCGATGCTTTTTAATATTTAAATGTTTCTTCTCCTTCTGTTGTTCTAGTGGCCAAGGTGGCTAGCGCTCTGGCCTTTGATATCACAGGCTTCAGGTTCGAATCCTGCCGGTGGCATGGGTGTTTCTTAAGGTTCGGAATCCACGTTAAACTGTAGGTCCCGGTTTAATTAACCTAAAGTGTGCAAAAAATGACAGTAGAGCGACAAACTAAACCAAACATGTAGTCCATGAAGGACATCTCAGGCATAATAGACATGAAAGTTTTCGGTTCGACTTTGTGTTTCGGGTTTTTGAACTCGATTCCTTTAGTTCAGAAATCCACTGCACTATTCACCCAGCTACTACTACCACCCCAACGTATGGAATATTAATGATAAAATAAGTTTATAATCAATATCACTGTTAGAATATTGGAAAGCAATAAATATTTTTATTAAAAAAAGGATGCCATTTGGTATTACGCATGGCTTTTATAACCCACGCTTGAGAAACTGTATTGCGGATTTGTATGAATTGTGGAACTTGAATTGTGGATTTGTGTTTCAATCCGAAGAGAAACGCTAATTCATTTTTTTTTTGTGCATTTATTTCTCTTTACATACGAAACGCTGTTGATGAGAAAATTACAAATACCCACTCCGCTGATCAACCATGCATACAAAACACACGTATCGCTCTGCACTGACTGTAATAATTCATGTGCTAAAAGCAATAATTCGTGTCATTAATTCACCCATTGGAGCAATGAATCCTAACGAAGTGTCCGGTCAAAAAATATTTGATTTGGTCATTCACCTTTCAACCCTCTGGACGGAACGAAAATTGCTGTGATTTATAATGTATACAACCATACTTAGTTTATGTGAAGATCTTAATTGTTGTTCACACCGAAAGAAAATCATTTTTCAAATTAACATTTTCCCAGTATTGGGAGTTTGGAGTTCCCAGTTTTCGGAAATTTCACTGTATTTTATTCGATGCTTTTTTGTTGTGTGTGAATTCAGTTATATAGATCCCGAAATGAATCCTACATTTTTTTATTGGAAAATTACATATGCATTTTTAAAAATATCAAAATTTGGATTGAATATTCCATGGTATCTCAGACATTTATAGCTGACCATTCTGATAAAACAAATCATTAGGTATGCTTTGCCTTGATTCTATTTAACTAAAAGAATCCGACGAGCCTTCAAAGATGAAGTTACAAATTAGGCTCTCGAAAAGTGCAATTTTCTCTTTAATTTTACGAGTCAATATGGCTGTCGAATATTTATATCTCTAGGACGTATTTTATGTGCACACCATTTTTATGAATAAAAGAAATATCTGTGTAGTGAAGAATTAATAATAACAAATGAATATCTGTTATAAAATTGAAATTCATTGGTTAGTAATTTGTTGGAAGACAAATTCTCTGATCTATTTAATTAAAAGAACAGTTCAGTTGTAAAATCTGCTTCACTTCCAACTTAGGTAGAAAAAAAACCCAACGAGTTAATTTTTGTTTATATTAATTTTACTTAGTTTTTCCACTATTTTTATTTTTACCTTTGATGCACAGATGCTACATTATTACATTCCCAAAAACTCTTCATCTCGTAAATCTCTTTCTCAAAGAAAGATATCGTCCCTTTCTACTGAATCGAGAAAATTAGTTTTTTTTTTGTTAAAGTAACGAAGTTATTTGGATTTGATAAGTAAGATTTGGATTTCTTGTGATTTTTTTCTCTAAATTGATTGCCCTTCATAAGAAGTGCAAGGAGATTCAGAAAAAAAGATTATAAATTTCAAGAGGATTTACGTTAATAAAAAGGACAATAAATCTCATGCATAGATTAATGATGTATTTATTTATTTATTTATCTTTATTAAGGAAAATAAAAAATTGATAAATTACTTCTAATAATGATTATGATAAACAAAACATTCAGAATTCATTTAGAAAGCCTATACATAGTACCTCACGTCAACAAATTTCGATGAAAATTTTTTCTATGAGATGAAACTAATTATTCATTATTAATTTTGGGTTGCTGAACACGAATTTGGCAATCAACATTTGAAATTAGGTATTTTGCGTACCGTATTTTTATCGTCCGATATTTTTTTTTCTCTCTAGCTCGCATGCTCATAGGAAACATTATTACAGATACGCATGCGGAATTTCCTATGAGCATGCGCGATCGGGGAGAAAAAAATACGGACGATAAAATATAGTATGCAAAAAAACTCTCTATTATCACCCTGAAATGCAAAATTCCGCTTCGAAAGATAAAAATTCCCTTCACTTAGACATTCCTTTTATTTTTTTTTTTCATTCATAATACAAAATATCTCATTATCTTTTCTCTAGAAAGTGTAATCTGTAATCTAGTAATAATTTTAACCCTCATCCAACTAATTCGTTAAAGAACAAAAGTTAAGTAAAAGGTTGAGGAATGGCAATCATTAAGTAACTTAACAGATGCTAATGGAGGTTTAAATCTTTAGGCGATAAAGTAACAGCTTTTACTTAAACTATCTGCAGTGCTGTTTTTTAATACCGAACAATTCGTTTGTCAATGATATGTCAAGTAGTATATTGCCCAGATTGTAATTACCCAAGTGACAGTAAGGACCCATTAGCAGGGATTTACTTTACTTTAGACTACACAGCATGTCCAAGGTAATAAGCCCTCTACCAATTTACAAGGTGATAGCGGTATAAATAGTATAAAATGTACTTAAAAATACTTCAAATTATGGATTGGTTTGGTTTGATTTCTCTCTCTCTACGGTCATCTTGTGCACACTTTAGGCTAATTATATCGGGACCTAGAGTTTAACGTGGATTTCGAACCACTCACAAACATCCATGCCACCGCCAATCAAATTATGGAATTACATGAATGTAATACACTCATGTCAATAAATTAAGGAGAATCACACAGAAATTGAACTCTAAAATAAAAATTTCACCTGTAGAATTATCTCACACATCTTGAGGAAGAATATGCAAATTACAGGAAACCACCAGATGGCGCGGATAGTCCGTCACAATGACGAGAGTGTAAGAGAGGGGTATATAAGGAATGGTGGCAAAGAAGTAAAAATTGTTCACAAGCGCTTTAAAAAAGCCTTTCAGTGCAATAACCGCATAGTTATGGCACAAAGGAAGCATTTGGATGATTTTTTACGTGGTAGAATTATCGGACGACTGGAATGTGGACGTACCCAGCTGGAAGTATCCGAGGAACTTGGAATCGCCCAGAGTGTCATCTCCAGGCTTTGGCAACGATTCCAAGATGATGGTAATGTGAGTAGATGTTACAGCACAGGTAGCCCCGAGTTACAACGCCGAATGAGGACCGATATTTAGCAGTTACTGCCAAAAGAAACCAACAGAGCACAGCATCAGACCTGTCTCGTCAGCTCTCTTCAGCTACCGGTACGACAGTTTCAAGGCAGACCGTGTACAGACGCTTAGGGCACATTGGTCTATATGCTCGTAGGCCTGTCAGATGTGTTCCACTTGCCGCAACTCACTGTCGCCTGCGATTAACCTGGAGTAGAGAGCATGCATTGTGGACACCGCAACAGTGGTCTTGTGTGATGTTTTCCGACGAGTCCAGGTTTAGTTTGTAGTCTGATTCTCGCCGGACTTTCATATGGAGAGCGCCAGGTACCCGTTACCACCAAGAGAACGCCATTGAACGACACCGTTACGGTGGTGAAGGATGACTCTTTTGGGGAGGAATTATTCTTGGTTCCAGAACTGACCTGCTTGTTCAGAGTGTAACGATGACAGGCCACATCTATCGGGATGTGATTCTGGAACAACATGTACGTTTGTTTCGGGGCGCCATGGGTGCTGAATTTCTGTTTATGGATGACAACGCCCGTCCTCACCGTGCAAACATTGTAGACGAATGCCTTCAATTGGAGGATATCACCCGTATGGATTGGCCAGCATACTCACCGGACTTGAATACAATACAGCATGTGTGGGATATGCTTCGCCGACGAATTGCAGCCCGTCACCCCCCTGCCACATGTCAACCGGAACTTCGGAGGGCATTGCTTGATGAGTGGTGTAATATTCCCCAAGATCAGATTGATAATTTGATATTCAGCATGCCTAGGCGTTGTAAGGCCTGTATTGCATCGTCCGGGAGACATACTCCATATTAACTATCATACTAACCATGTTATACTGTTTTTTGTAAACAGGTTCTTTTTTGAAATTTGCTCCAGGGAGTAAAAATCGCAATTTTATTAATTATGTTGAACATATAGCATCTTTTTTGCTCTTTACCTTTTATTTAATAAATAGACTTTACAAATAAGTCAAATTTGTTTTGTTTCTGTCTCTTTCTTTGCCTGAACTTCCTTATCCTTAATTTATGGACATGAGTGTATTATAGAAGATGAGATCTGATGGCCGAGTGACTAGCGCTCGGTGCCACGTTCTTTGGATTCAACTCCCGACAGTGCCATGGATATTTGTAGTGGTTAGGAATGCAGTGGTTAGGTAGCTCCCTGTTTAATATGATTGCAGAACGTTGGGCTGACAATCTTATCCCGTAAAAAGAAAACGTCTCCTGTCTCGAAATTTGCCAGTAGACAAACGGCCTTGGCCTACCACGAGGATGTCGCGCCAATGAAGAAGAAGAAGAAGAATACAACAGAAGTTAAATAAATTATGTGATATAATAATATGATCTTAAGAATGATAATATGATATGATAATACGAGCCGATATATCTTTTGTGTGATAATAAGAACTGATATGTGATAATATGATAGGAAAATATGATACATAATGTAAGTATAAATGAAACAAACAAGATCGACAATACAAAAAAAAAAAATATTTCCTATACGCATGGTGTGAGATGGTATACAAATGTTATAAAGAAAAGTACTGGTACATTAATATTAGAAAAAGGATATTGTTCAAATTGTTAGAATGAAATGTTAATTTAATTCTCTGCTCACAAAGAGCTGTTACATTATACACATTTTGATACTCCTGATTTTACTATGGACATCCCTAAAGACGTCATTTGAAGATTTCGTTTGCCGCTCTTCTATCATTTTTTGCCCACTTTATGCTAATTGGACAGGGACAGTTTAACGTGGATACCAAACCACCATCCATGGCATCGTTAAATTCGAACCAGAAGCCTGTGATACCAAAGGCCAGAGCACTAGCCAATTGTCCATCAGGCCGCCCGTCATTTGAAGGAGTTAACATTCTTCAGCCGTCTCCTCCAACATAATAAAATAACTTTCTGGATTACAGATTTATGGTGTCCATCTCTGGCAAAAACACAGAACTTTATTGATTTGCTTACTAGGTTTCGAACCGAATTCGCATTCGTCTACATTCCAGCGCACTAACCACTAAGCCCCTCCAGAACCTTTTTAACATGTGTGTGCGACTACTTCTCAGTGTCCTGCACGGCGAAACGGACATCCCATGAGTAATCTACTCATGGATGCTGGGAAAGGGGATACCTTCTGTTGTGGTTTAGTACCCATAGGGTAGAAGTCTGACTTAGCTCCGTGACGCTCTTACAGTCATATGATACCGGAACCTACGGCTTAAAGTGGATTCTGATCTACTACAAACATCCATGATACTGCCGGGACTCGAACCGGAAACCTGTGGCACCGAGGGCCGGAGTGCTAGACACTCGGCCATTCAGACCAACAATTTCAACATTGGAACAGCTTCAGTAAACGCATTCTTTTTGTTCTGAAACAACCTAATTTAACTTCATCTTTTCTACTACCGCTCCTACAGAAACACATGTCCTCTGATGAAAGGGCAAACACGGCCCTTCACACACACCCCCCCCCCCTCCTCCTCTGAGCTGAGCCCTTTCGGGGCGCAACAGTTCGTGCTCGGCGGGCGATTGACGATAATTGGTCTCTCCCACTCGCCGTGGCGTGAGCCATAATTAAAATGGCGTTCGAAATTACAGGCCGGCTAAAAAACGCGGCCACCTCCTCCCAAATTAGTCTGAATTATTGATTGGAACTTAAGTCCGCCGAATTTTCCGCCCCGTCTACGGATTCGCTTTTTAATTATGCATGCCTTTTCCCCGGTGCAGGCGCGGGGAAAAATTTCGCGGCAGAGAGAGATGAGCGATTAATTTATTCCGAACGGAGATCGGACGGGTGTGAAATGAACGCGCCTTAAGACGCCTCGGATGCAGCGACGGAAAAGAAGCGTCAAGAGCGCCCTACCTGCGTGTATACGGTTCGGCAGCAAGACAAGTTCTCCAAGAACAGTTTGACTTGGAACTAATCTATTCCGGATTCCCCAAATTGAATTTATTATTATTATTTTTTCATGTTAACCGACTTATCCGTATGTCATAATTAAGGAAGAGGTATAAATGACTTAATAATATTAAAGCATTAAATGGTACGCGCTTGTAAGAAGAATGGGTCGTGGGTCGTAAATCTTGATTTTTGTCTCAGGGTGTGATCTCGTTAAGGTATTTAGCGATGTTTGATTTATTAACATTAAAGTTTGGGAACTAGGTGCTCGACAGTTTGATGGATAGCGACATCTAATTCTCCTCCTACATTTAAATAATTAAAGGAAAATATGTTTTCTGAGTTTTTATTATTTACTTTTTTTCGTGGGACGGAGATGATGGGTATCCTTAAAATAATTTATTTCAATATTCTGTGCATCTGTAATTATCCATACTAGCTATCCATTCAATATTTTTGAGTAGCAAAACATCAAATTGTTTTGACATTAGGACCATCCGTTTACATATTTTTGTTTCCTGAAGAAATAATTGGCAGCTGACTGATGGCCAATTGGCTAGCATTCTACCCGTTGGTACCACAGGCTTCAGTTTCAAATCCTTTATGAAATTGAATAGAAATGCTTCTCATTGTGGCACTCGACAAGGACTATCAATCACGACAAAAAGAATAGTCAGTGTGACCTTCAGATTAAAACTGTTTGTAGATATATTTTGATAAATGAATTACCAATATGACAATCCTGCTGAGTCACGATGAATGATGGTCTGGTAATGACTCTGGACTAAGTACCCAGACCTCTTCTGAAGACATCCTAAGACTTGGGAGCAGCCTGATGGCCAATTGGCTAGCGCTCTGGTCCTTGGTACCAAAGGTTTCAGGTTCAAATCCTGGAGGTGAGGATGGATGTTTGTTAGTGGTTCAGAATGCACGTTAAATTGTAGATCTCGGTTCTTGCCATGTCGCAGCAGCAGTGAATAGTGGAAAGAAGCGTCAAAAGCACTTACCTGCTTGTATACGGTTCAGCAGGAAGATAGTTCCCCAAGAACGTTTGACTAGGAACTAATCTATTCCGGATTCCTAAATTGAATTTATTATTATTTGTTTTTGTTAACCGACTTATCCATATGTTATAATTAAGGAAGAGACTTAATAATATTTATTATTATTTGTATAAATGACTTAATAATATTAAAGCATTAAATGGTGCGCTTGTAAGAAAGAATGGGTCGTGGGTCGTAAATCTTGATTTTTGGGCTCGCTTTGACACTTTTATTTTAGATAAAAGTGCTTAGTTAAATGGCTTTTGGCCTTAAAAAAAAATCCATTTTTCTTCATTTTGTTTTCAAATTAAACCCTTAGGATAAACCCATAGCCCCACTCTATAAATAGTGGGGGCTCCGCTGGGATGAGTCAGTTGTACACGTTTGGAAAGTACACCCTATATGTATATATGGATAACTACTAGCTATTATAAAAAAATTTGATATACTAGTGATTTGGTTCTTGTGATAACTATTTTACTAGCTATTAAGAATTTGATGATGGTTTTGGACCAGAATTTGGGAATGCAGAATTTTGGACCAGAAGGGGCTCCAGCTATTTAACAAGTAATATAACAAAAAAATTTCTAAAGTCAATTTCTTCTTTTTTTTTTTCTCACTATATTGCAAGAAGTCCTTTATAAATAATTTTCATTCATTTTTAAGTTTATCTGGCGCCATCTATTGGTAGACATATGCAACTTAAATCTAAAAAGAAACTAAAATTAATGAATTAAATTTATTTACTGAATTAATATTTGAAAAATTGTATTAACATCCAGTGTCATCCACTACAAGATCAGAAAAAATGTATTTGAACTTGAGTGGATGAATAAAAATATTTTATGAACGATTGAAAATTTGAACAAGATATATAAAAATGTGAGCTAATGCAGGGGTCTCAAACTACGGCCCACGGGCCAAATTCGGATGAATCGGGCCCGCGACAGCAATAGTTTATGTTGCTGTAACGATTTGGATAAAAAAACACATTAAAACACTAGAAATTATAGATAACGGCAGAAAATTTAAACGATTTTGGCCCTTGGTACTTACTGGGTAAACAATATGGCCCTAAGGCTGGAAAATTTGGAGCTAATGGAAGGAATTTAAAAAGCAATCAATTTTATTCTTCTTAAGGAGGAAATTTTTCCAGTAAGAGTCTTTTGAGACACGAAATGGAATGAAGAGTTGAAATTCTTTTTGAAGCTAACTTTTGAAAGTGATTAACTTAAATTAACGATAACTAATAAAATTCATGAATGTCACTATTTAATAAAAACCAAAAACAATAAATTTTATTACAAAAGAATTTTTTTAATTTCTTGAAAAAACATCCAGTGTCAATATATATATTTTTTAATTAATGTAATAAAAAGCAAAGAAAATTTAAATAAAAATTTTGGTTTTGTTCCCATGCTTGGACGTTATATATAACGATGATTTATTTCTGTTATATGATTACTCGTACGCTTATTAAATGTAGATTACAAAACCGAATTAGCAATTAGCGAGTGATGAATTTTTCAGGCTGTACGAATGTAATATAAAAAAAAAATTTTAAAGTCAATTCCTACTTTTATTTCACTATATTGCAAAAGTCCTTTATAAATAATTTTCATTCATTTTTTTTTAAAGTTTATCTGGCGCCATCTATTGGTAGACATATGCAACTTAAATCTAAAAAGAAACTAAAATTAAATCATTAAATTTAATTACTGAATTAATATTTGAAAAACTGTATTGACATCAAAAATGTCAACCACTACAAGTTCAAAAAAAAATGTATTTGAACTTGAGTGGATGAATAAGTATTTTATGAACGATTGAAAATTTGAACAAGATATATATATATAGGGAGAGTGTGAGCTAATAGAAGGAATTTAAAAATTAAATGGTAACTAAGGAAATAATGTGTATAGTAATTTAATGTTCAAATGAACTAAGATCTGCCCTTGCGCATGATTTTCGTTTGACACATCGAATATTAGATAATGAGCAAATGCGGCGTGGCTGCAAAGAGAACTCCTACTTAGGATAATTCAAGGTTTCTTCGTGAGGCAAAACATCGTCGAAATTACGCATTTGACTGACGGCACAGCTAACGAGCTGAAAGAGCTATTAGATGCGTAGTATCATTGCAGATATAACGTTAAATTAGACAAACTTCCAAATGATTTTTTTTTTTTTTTTTTATAATAATTTCTAGAACTTTTTTTTTTTTTTTTGTTGAAAAGAATTTTTTCTTACGTTTATTCGTCTATAAAAAGGAAGTTAATGAAGATTAAGTGTTGGCCAATTACAGTGCTGGTCAATAATCTTTCTTAGATTTAATATTTCCTCTATCTTGTATGTTTTGATTGAAAAAACTTGTCTATGTAATTAAAACAAGTAATATAAAAGATTTTTTTTTTTAAACTCAATACCTACTTTTTTCTCTATATTGCAGAAAGACATTTATAAATAAAGTTGAAATTTTCCTCTTACATCTGGCGCCCTCTATTGGTTGATATATGCAACTTAAATCTAAAAAAAACTAAAATTAATTAATTAAATTTAATTACTGAATTAATATTTGAAAAAAAAAACTGTATTAAAATCAAGTGTCATGCACTACAAGTTCAAAAAAAAAAAATGTGTTTGAACTTGAGTGGATGAATAAAAAGTATTTTATGAACGATTGAAAATTTGAACGAGATATATATAGGGAGAGTGTGAGCTAATAGAAGGGATTGAAATAATAAAATGTTTCATTCAAATTAACAACTAATTTATTTCCATAAGCTAAAAATGCGAAAAATTCTAGAGGAACTTTATGAACTTTTATTGTGTAACATGTGAAAATAATAATTTCAGTTAACTAAAACTATTGTATTTTTATATTTATGGTTTTTATTAATTTATTAATTTTTAATTTGCCATGAAAATATTAACTGTACTATTTCAAGTAACATGTAAAACTAACCTACTAACGTAGATTGAAATGCAAAAATATTGCTCACTTGGCGATTAGCATTAGTGAGATAGGATTTAGTAAAAAAATAAGCAATTTTACGAATTTCCACTAAAATAATTAACTATAACTATATCTTAAATTTTCTGAATATTAGTGCTTTAATACAGTTTGAATTTTTAGTGAATTGATTATTGCTGCGAGGTAAAGTACATATAGAGTGATGGAAGATTGGATTTTTCGGAGTCAACGGTATTTAGTCTCCCTAATCCATTATTGAATTCCTTCTATTAACTCACACTCTCCCTATATATATCGTGTTCAAATTTTCAATCGTTGATAAAATACTTTTTATTCATCCACTCAAGTTCAAATACATTTTTTTTTTTAACTTGTAGTGGAGGACACTAATGTTAATACAGTTTTTTTCAAATATTAATTAATTAATTAAATTTAATTAATTAATTTTAGTTTTTTTTTCGATTTAAGTTGCATATATCTACCAATAGATGGCGCCAGATAAACTTAAAAAAAAAAAAGAATGAAAATTAGTTATAAAGGACTTTCTGCAATATAGTGGAAAAAAAAAAGTAGGAATTGACTTTAATTTTTTTTTATTACTTTGTTTTTTATCTTCTGCTTTCTGTGCAATGGTGTTAGACCCACAATTTTTGTATTTATTACGTCGGTTAAATCTGTTTAAATCTGTCGGTTTATTGGAGCCTGATGGCCGAATGACTAACGCTCGGTGCCACAGGTTTCGGGTTCGAGTACCGGAGGTGCCATGGATGTCTGTAGTGGTTCAGGATCCACTTTAAGCCGTAGTTCCTCTCTAATATGACTGTTGGGCGTAGGGCTGAAAACCCTACCGCGTAAAAGGAAATATCTCGTGTCTCGAAATCTGCCAGTAGGCAGACGGCTTTGGCTCACCATGAGGCTTCTGCGCTATGGTGGAAGAAAAATGACCCTGAAGAAATTGATTTATTAAATGCAATGATAGGAGATCGCAAAATAAGTTATTTTTAAATTTCATTTATTTGATATGGAATAGTCCAATATATGAAGAGTTTTTTTTTTAAATGCACTTCATCCAATACTGCTGGAACAATCTGATAATACTTGTAAACATAATTTATTTGGTTTGTCAAAAATATAATTTTTTTTTTTTTTATTCTAAAATAAACGGGCTTGCAAAATATAGGAAAAAAAATCAGAAAAAACGAGTAATATAAAAAAAAAATTAAATCATTCCTACTTTTTTTTCACTATATTGCAGAAAGTCCTTTATAAATAATGTTGAAATTTTAATCTTACATCTGACGCCATCTATTATTAGATACATGCAACTTAAATCTAAATAAAAAAAACTAAAATTAATCAATTAAATTTAATTACTAAACTAATATTTGAAAAAAACTGTATGAACATCCAGTGTTATCCACTACAAGTTTCAAAAATGTATTTGAACTTGAGTGGATAAATAAAAAAGTATTTTATTAAAGATTGAAAATTTGAACAAGATATATATAGGAAGAATGTGAACTAATAGTAGGAATTTAATAAACAATCATAAATAAACAATAAACATTATATTCTGAAACAACACTCAATAAATTATAAACAAAATACTCTGAAACATTATAGTCCTGAAAGACCTCACAAAACGCAAAATTTCTCTTATATACCATCATTGTACGTGTTTTGCAGCAAACATAAGTACAAATCACAAGGACTTGACGTATATAAAAAAACTTTTATTATCTTGTTGTTTATTCACATTCTTTAGTGAATTAGTATTTAGAATTATTAAAACTTCTTTTTTTAGCAGATAAAAAGGATTTTTAATGTGGTAAAGATTTTTATGCAAAGAAATAAATGACCTAAATCTAAAAAGGACAGGCTAAATATTGTTTGATGCTGCATTTGGATTAGAATTAGAAAATGTAAATAGTTAAAAAAATATTGAAAAGTTAACTTGCATTAAAACTAAAAAATATCTATTAGTCAGTATTTACTAAAAAGTCCACCGTATTTAGAGCAAAAAAAAAAAAAAATAATAATTAGCTTATTAATTAATTACCGAAAAATTAGTTTCTAAAATTTTCCTGAACAGGGATTATAATGCATGTTATGAGCTCTAAAAACATGTTTTCGTCAAAAATGATTCTCTGTAGACCATGAAAAAGTAATATATTTTAGTCTTGGTAAAAAAATTCATTCCGTTTGCTACCAATTTGCTTTTACTAAAACCTTTAATCCGATTTTAATGAAATTGACGTACCTTTTTTAGCAAAAAAAGAACTATTATAATTATTTTCATTTGATTCTCTTTCAAAAGCAATTTTTTCAGCTTGTTATCATTTGATCCTGCAGTATATTTTGAGAGGGAAGTTCCATTGAATTCATTTGGGAATCAACGCAACCGAATTTTGGCGCACTAATCCGTTAGTTTTTATGTTCTCCCAGCTGTACAATGGGTTTTTTTCTTTGCTGTACAAGGCTCTCAATTTTTATGCTTTGTGCATTAATTAAATTCATTTATTAAATGCAATGATAGGAACCTGGTTTAACTCTATTCTAAACATCCCTGATCAGCCCAGGTTTAAAGCTGTTGCCCTTTTCAGACTCCTGACCGGCCGTGTTTGTATGGCCAATCATCTTTTTCCGAATGAATATTTTTGCAAGCCCAAAATGCATGCTCTGCGGTCTTGGAAGGACATGGATTCATCCCACCTTCCTGTCTGCCCTGCACTTGTTTCCTCTACTGTGTGAGGATCGTTACTGGGAGGCTAGGGCCCTTATGGGCTGAACATGTCACTATATGATTTCTTTCGATTCTCGTTGTTGTTGTCATATTCCTTGTGTGCTTTTTCTTTTTTATTTTATTACTTTTTGTAGCCCGCCATTGGAAATAAAAATGATAGGAGCTCTTAAAATAGATTATTTCAAAGTTACTTTATTTGATATAGAATGGTCCAATAGATGAAGGCGGCTTGATGGCCAACTGGCTAGCACTCTGGCCATTGGTATCACAGACTTCAGATTCGAATCCTGGCGGTGACTTGAATGTTTGTGAGTGGTTCGGAATCCACGTTAAACTATAGGTTCCGGTCTAATTAGTCTAAAATGTGCAAACAAAATGAGCATAGAGCGACAAACTAAAGTAAACCAATAAATGAAGGGTTTTTAAAAATGTTTTTTATCCAATATCGTTGGTTTTGTTAAAATTTGCAGATAAAAAAGGATTTGTTAAAAACTTAAGTTTTATTTTTATTCTGAAACAAATAGTTTCCAAAAATAAAAACAGAAAAAATATATGTTTGCAAAATTTGTATTCAGTGAAATTTAATGAAACTTGGCTAAAAGCATTAATAAAGCAATGTTCCCCTAGTTAAATACAAAAAGAAATATGCTAAAACATATATTTATAATAAATATTAAGATATAAAATCACAGTGTTTATGCGGAACAGTTATCGAGTCTTGAAGGCCATAGCTATACTGCTTAGTTTATAGTCTAGATCAGGGTCTCCAAACTTTTTCCAGCCTTAGGGCCATACTGTTTACTCAGTAAGTACCAAGGGCCAAAACCTTATTAATTTTTCTGCTATTATCTGTAATTTCTAGACTAGTCGCCGAGTACGCGTTCTAAGCGTGCATACGCTTGCTAAATTCGCTGGTTCAAATTACTACAATTACTATTGTGTGTATCGATACGACCGTGCCGCTTGACGACATTTAGTGGTTAAAAGCGGAGGTAGGTAGGAATAGGTAGGTATAACTACTGAGGGGTAATCGCGGGATGTTCACTAGTTTATAACGTTAGTGGGAATTGTTTCAATTATTTCTTAGTTGTTATGCTTAAGTTAAATTTTCTGCGTATTATGCTTGTCATTAAGCTTTACCTACCAAGTCAATAAAACCGATTTTTACCATTCTGTGTTTTTTTATCCAACTTATTATAGCAACAATAAGCTATTCGCTGTGGATGGATGACACTGGTGGGCCGTAGTTTGGAGACCACTGGTCTGGATCAGTGGTTATCAAACTTTTTGAAGTCGGGGCGCATTTAAAATCCTACCATTAATTGTAAGAGCCACTACATGTAAATTTATGAGATATATGTTATTATTAAGTCATGTATTGTAGAAGATATCTTAGACATAGTTGTACTGGATGATCTTCACTTCCAGTATAAGTGAAACCAAAGCTTATATAACATTTTATTATATTTGTGAGGGGACAACAATTTTTGTTTCTTGCATTTAAATTTTGTTCATTTCAGAATCTTAAAAACATGTATCTTAATGATGATTATTTTGAGAAATCTATCCATATTTTATGTATTTATCTTAAAATAACTAATATGCACATAACACCCACAGACGACTACTTATAGACGGCAGAGTCTCATAGATTGCAATGAAAATTTTGTTTTACAATAAAAATCACATAGATGTTAGCACTCCTATTAACTAACCCTCAAAATTTGCTTCTTTTTTTCTGGGAACCTCTCTTTAGCACATTATCGCTTTTGATGACTTTTTATGTGATGATAGAAGAAACAAGTAATATAAAAAAATTTTTTCACTATGTTGCAGAAAGTCCTTTATAAATAATTTTCATTCATTTTTTAAGTTTATCTGGCGCCATCTACTGGTAGATATATGTAACTTAAATTTAAAAAAAAAACTAAAATTAATGAATTAAATTTAATAACTGAATTAATATTTGAAAAAACTGTCTTAACATCCAGTGTCATCCACTTCAAGTTCAAAAAAATGTACTTTAACTTGAGTGGATGAATAAAAAGTATTTATGAACGATTGAAAATTTGAACAAGATATATATAAGGAGAGTGTGAGCTAATAGAAGGAATTGAAAAATGAACTAGAAAGGTTATTTGTTTTCAATAAAAGCAGTCTTTGAACGTGAAACTGATAAAAAAAAAAAAAAGAATAACAATGTTTTTTTTTTTATTTTTCTGAAATACTATAGAGCGCATCTCAGTGCACACTGGTGCGCCCTGGTGCACCCTGGTGCAACTTTTGAAAACCACTGGTCTGGATGCATCGAATTCGGCCGTTTAGTGAACATGTAGAATATATCAAGGGATCGTAAAGGGCATTTTAAATTATATGGTTTCTACATAAATCACTTGAACTTGGGGAAAACTTTAATACAAAAATTAACCTTTTAAATCATTATAAATCCATCTTATTGAAAAAAATAAAATTGGCCATTTTTTTTGAAAGTTTTTATTTTGATGAAAGGCATATCAAGGAATATGATTCAGCTTAAAAAGTTTATTAAAAAAAAAAAAATAAGCTGAATCACATGAAAAATATTGTTTTTCAATGTTGCTTAGTTATAGAAAACTGGAAAAATAGATCTTTTATCGATTATGCGCTATCCTAGATCCTTATCTGCAGATTTTCTTTTATCATCTGTACAATAATTGCCAAATACATGTTCCATATTAAAACCTCACTCAACAAAAACAAATGTGGCTGTACCTAAAGTATTCGTACCTTAAAAGGCACGAACCGATTTGAATCAATATATTTGAGAAACAAACATTCTTAGAAAAGAACATATAAAAATAAAAACCTTTTAACTCATAACTGCTCTTGCTGATTACAAAAATCAAAACAAATACTGAAATCATTATTAAATTAGTGTCACATCCACATCAGAATCTTTTATTTCCTTTTTTTTTTTGTGAAAAACGAAACACTACTTAATTTACAAATTTTTGCATTTGTTTATAACATTTGCATTTAATTATAACATTAAATCATAATTTTACAAAAATTATAACATTAAAAAAATATCAATCCTTACAAAGTTGTTTTTTTCTTCCTCTTTGTGGGGCGAAATAACAAAAATTATCTGTTTAAAGTTTTAACAGTGTTAGTAGCACGCCTTCGTAAATTACGCAACATCATTTAATCCCTTATGCAATTCCTTCTATTAGCTCACACTCTCCCTATATACACACTGGTGTCAAAAGTTAAGCATAATTGATAATTATGTGAATAAAGAAGGAACTGTAAATCAGAATGGCGGGAAACGTGATATGCGAGTGTAAAATGGTTATAAAATAAGAAAGCAAATCAAAAGAACGATAATAATTAATTTTATTATCCAAAGTAGCAGTTTGAAAGAAAACTGAGCATAGCAAGGGTTCACACTTTAAAGAAAAAAAAATGAAAGAAAACATTAAATAAAATACTGATGCTGCAGTTTAATAAGGCGTGTGGTCACCTCTGACAGCCAGGCACGCTGCACAGCGATTTACCCTTACTTGCTACGAGATGATGAATGAGTTGTGGGCTCAAACGGTTCCAAGCTTCTTGGAGAGCTCTCTTCAGTTCTGTAACGGAGCTTGGTGGGTGCGAAAGGGCTGCAATTTGTCTCCCGAGCATATCCCATACATGCTCGATAGGGTTTAAATCAGGGGAGTTCGCAGGCCACGACATGCGCTGGATGTTTTTCCGTTTCAAGGAAGTCATCAACCAGCACCGATCGGTGACATGGCGCATTATCATCCATGAATATGAAGTCAGGACAGACAACACCTCGAAACAAGCGAACATAAGGCTCAAAAGAACTTCGTCTTTGTATCTTTGACCAGTCACAGCCCCGTGTCAAAGAAATGGAGGTCTGTGCGGCCGTCTCATCATGATGCCTGCCCATACCACATTACCCCGTTGATGGAAAATGATGTCTTTCCGTTATGCGGTTCAAAACGTGTTCCATCTCTCCATATCGTTACCCAAGAGAATCACTACTCATTAAACTTCGTCACAACATCATGGCCCACTCTCCCACACTCCAATGTTGATGTTTCAAACTCCAGTTCAAACGAGCACGATTATGCGCAGACGTGAGGAATGCAAACTGCTGGTATGCTGGGCATACAGGCCAGCATGATTGAGTCCCCTGTAAATAGTTTGTCTCGAAACTCGTATTTCTGTGGCGACTGTGAGCGCCGAACCCAATGCTCTGGCAGTACTGCCCCTCTGACGTCGCACACTTATTACCAGATATCGGTCTTGGCTAGGGGTTGTGACTCTTGGTCGACCTGATACTGGTGGTCGGGTAACATCTCCCGTTCTTTGAAACCTCTGCCACAATCTTGAGATCACAGACTGGTCCATGTTCAAAATTCGAGACACTTCGGTTTGTGATCGTCTGGATTCCAGCATTCCAACGATTCTTCCTTTCGCAAACATGTCCAATTGGCGTCTTTGTGCCATCATTCACCTTGTTTGATGGTTAACAACGTTCATTCGCACAGCAGTTGCACAGAAACTTGTCTGAACTGCCTATGCTGCGTGAATCTGTTTCTCTGCGTTCCGACATGCGCAGGTGTTTCGCGCAGGTCGTAGTCGACTGAAAACTTTGCATAAACCCAATGTTTCTTCTTCACCCAATTAATATCCGTAAGAAATTTGGAATAATTTTACGAATATTTATTCCATGTTTTTTCGCATTTTACGATTTATGCTTAACTTTTGGACACCAGTGTATATCTTGTTCAAATTTTCAATTCGTTCATAAAATTCTTTTTATTTATCCACTCAGGTTCAAATACATTTTTGAACTTGTAGTGATGATGTTAATACAGACTTGACTTGATGTTAATACAGTTTTTATCCAAATATTAATTCAGTAATTCAATTCAATTAATTAATTTTTAGTTTTTAGATTTAAGTTGCATGTATCTACCAATAGATGGCGTCAGATAAACTTAAAAAAAATGAAAATTATTTATAAAGGACTTTCTGCAATAGAGTGAAAAAGTAGGAATTGACTTAAATTTTTTTTATATATTACTTGTTCACAAGCAAATTAAAAAGTAATATTTGTTTAATATGTTGAATTATCCATTTTTTTAATTAGCAATACATTTACATTCCTAAATGCACAAAGCTTACTTATTCTAAAAAAACTATATTTTAAAATATTTCTTTTATACTGTAGAAATATTTCTTGTATACTTTTGAATAAATAATTTTAATGCTGAAATTATTTAAAATTTACTAACTAAAAATAATTCGGATAATTCTCTTAATATAATTCAACATAGCACGACATTCCCTCAAAGATTTTCTCTACCTTTTCGTTCGCATTTCTATTTTTAACTTCAACCGCATTTTTAATTCCGCGAAACAAATACCCAACAAATAAATACTCCGAAAACTGTGAGGCCAGCAAGAAGCGCATCATTTTACGAAGCAGAAAAGTCATATGTACACACACACGTGTCCATGGAAGAATAAAAACAAAGACAGTGTCGTTAAACAGGTACCAAACGGATGGCAGACAGAAAAATGCTCGCAAAAAAGATCAGATGCCGTCCGTAAAAATCAGCAATGTCGCCCTACCATTGTTTGAGGGTTTTTTCTTTTCTCATCGAGTCGTTCAAGAGAGTTTTATATCTCGTTCCCATTTTAGTGACAATAACAGTGCCGAGATGCGTGTCCCAAAAAAAGAATTGCAGATTGACTCAATTGGAAGATAATCGGGTAACAACATGGAAACGATGTTTTTGTTGAAGGCTTCACGATTTAGATGCAATTGATAAAAAACGCTTCCTGAATTATTCTTTTAAATGTTTATGACGAAGGTTGCCATAGGATGAAATTTAATTTTTAGTGACAATAACAATATCAGATGCCCAAAGCAAGAAGATAATGTTTAGTTGGTGATTGGCACAATTGGAAGATAATCTGAAAATGTTTTTGTTGAAAGATTCACGATTTACATGTAATTGATAAAAACACTTCAATTATTTTAAATGTTTATGAGGAAGGTCAAAAGATAAAATTTAATTTTTAGTGACAATAACAGAGCCGAGATGTGTGTCCAAAAAAAAGATGTCGGTCAGTTGCAGATTGACACAATTGGAAGATAATAGCATTAACATGGAAAAATATTTTCGTTGTAACAATGCCGTTCAGTTGTAGGTTGATTCAGTTGGACAATAATAGTGCCGAGATGAGTGTTCCAAAAAAGATGCCTTTCAGTTGCAAATTGACACTATTGGGAAATATTCGTAAAAAGAAGAAAATTTTTGTTGAAAGGCAACACGATTTAGATGCAAGTGATAAAAACGATTTATAGTTGTTTTTTTTAAATGTTTATTACGAAGGTCAAAACATAGCATTTAATTTTTAGTGACAATAATAGCCCCGAGATAAGTGTCCAAAAAGATGACTTTTTGTTTTGATTGACACTTTTGGGACATATTCGTAAAAAAGCAAGAAAATGATTTTGCTGAAAGATTTCGCGATTTAGATGCAATTGATAAGAACACTTCAGTTAGTTTTTAAAATGTTTATAGGTAATGTCATAGGATAAAATTTAATTTTTAGAGGCAATAACAGTGCCGAGATGCGTGTCCTAAAATAAAGAAGATGTTCAATTGCAGATTGACTCAATTGGAAGATAATCTATAAAATGTTTTTGTTGATAGACTTCACGATTTACATGCAATTGATAAAAACACTTCCAGATACTTTTTAAAGTTTATGAGGAAGGTCAAAAGATAAAATTAAATTTTTAGTGGCAATTACAGTGTCGAGATGCATGTCCTTAAAAATGAAGATGGAAGTTAATCATAACAACATGAAAATGTTTTTGTTGAAAGACTTCACGATTGCATGGAATTGATAAAACACTTAGTTATTTTTTAAAAATGTTTAGGGAGGAAGGTCAAAAGATAAAATTAAATTTTTAGTGACAATTACAGTGTCAGATGCGTGTCCTAAAAATAGAAGATGCCATTCAGTTGCAGATTGACTCAATTGGAAGGTAATCATCTCAACATGAAAATGTTTTTGATGACAGAGTTCACGATTTACATTTAATTGATAAAAACGTTAAAAAAATGTGTATGGGAAGGTCAAAAGATAAAAGTTTGATTTTTCAAATGTTCCAAAAAAGATGTTACCAACGTGATTTTTTTAACCTAACGTTATTATCCTCTCTGCTGCGCACTCTCGTATAAATATGATAATCTTTGTGTAAATATAATTAGATTTAAACGATTTACAAATTTTCCTAACTAGAAAAGGTCGATGATAACGGAGCATATAATTGAACAGATTTCTCTCGTTTCAATTCTCATGACATAATGACTCATTCCTTCAAAGATTTTCTCTACCGTTTTCTGCATTTTTATTTTTAATTTCAACAGCTGTAAAGAACTTGAAACAATAATAAAAATAAACTGCATAATATAATAATTATAACACTAATAGTAGTAGTAGTAATAATAATTATAGTATAAATATTATTATTACTATTAGTATGTCTGTCTAATGCGAATGTCTAATGTCCTGCACTCCCATATGGTATCAAGTTCTTACTTCTTATTTTACATCGAATTTTCTTAAACTAAAAAGATAAAAAAGTAGCAGTTACAAAACAAATTATTTCTACATAATCTGCAACTATTTGGCTTGATCCTAATAACGGTTGTAGATATTTAAAAAATATTTTAATGGAATTATAAATAAACGTATATATTCTAAGTATATGTTTAAAAAATTTCCAATATTCCTTTTATGTATTTATATCGATATCCTCTGCCTTTTATTGAACTTATATTTGTCTTGGAACTCTAATATTTGATATCACTATATTTTATTGATTTTATTATTTTTTTTTAAAGATTATATTTAATTTCTGTTAAAGAAGTACAGTGGCGGACCATATTATTAGTTCCATACCAGCAAAAAATCTCTTATTTGTAATAAAAGATGATAATATTTACATCTTTTCATTAAATTTAGGTGTGGCAAGTGCTTACAACACTTGTATAAATATTGTTTTAAGAACTGGCAACATTGAATTAATAAATAGCACGTGTGCACGTACATAAATAACACGTATTTTTTTTCGAATTGAGTTTTTTTGACTAATCTTCAATTCAGATATGAATTCTTTTTTTTATTTTATTATTTATTGTTGATGACATAATAATGTGTTTATATTCATTATTAGCAAACCGGATATTTCGTCAATTTTCTTTGGTGACAGATCTGAAATCTTTCCCATTCTCAAAAACAATAAAATGATATCATACATTTTTTAACTTAAACATGATATCATTTAATAAAAACATTAATCGATGGATATAGCACATTATTACGAAATCAACAATAAGTAATAAAATAAAAAGAATTCATATCTGAATTGAAGATTAGTCAGAAAAACTCAATTCGAAAAAATATGTTATTTATGTTGCACACGTGCATTTTTGTGTTGTTTAAACAATATTTTAATGTTGCCAGTTGTTACATAGCTTAAATTCTATGAAAGAAAGCCGTATTTTTGTATGTTCAAATGCAACTGCAATACTTAGACAGTTATTCTTTATTACATAATCAAGGGCAGCACCGCTGTTACTCATTTAGCATTATCCAGGGGACACGTGTGGCTTGAAAATATGCTACGGTTCAGTACCACTACCCCTACAACGCTCTACACGATCTATTAAATTGGAACCTACGGCTTAAAGTGGATTCCGAACCACTACAAGATGTGGTTATTACCGACTTTTACTACAAATAAATGATTTCTAGCACAATTACTGGTATGGGTCTAATAATACGGCACATTACTGTAGAAAAAATAATATGGCACTTTTATTCGCTTTTAGTTGCGTTCAAAATAGAATAATATGATCAAGTAGCATATTTAAGTTAGCAAAAATGATATTTAAAGAGAGGGATATTTCTTAAAATACCAAGGCCATGAGACTACTGAGTATTCTTCATTGTCTGTTGCTCACAGCTAGTGAATTTTTCATTGTTAAAACCATGGTCAATGCGATTTTTTTGTATATTTTAACACGTGAATGTGCAAATAAATGTGTCTGTAAAACCTATGAGGTAGAAGTTATTTTTATTGCACGTGCATTTTATTGCTTACTAAAGTCGATGGGATTTGATTCGTAAATTATTTTTTGAACTTGGTTGTTGTCTTTTTATAACTTTCACACTGCAGATCAACTATTTGTAAATCATGTTAACCTTTTTGCATACCAAATTCCCGCTTTTATATCTCGTAAGTTACATACTTTTGACCTGCATTATAAATGCATTTTGATTCGTTATATATACCTACACATTCATTAATTTATTTATTGAAAATGGAGACGTGGTTTTTTTTTTTTTTTTTTTTTGATTAATCGTTTTAAATTTGAAATAAATTTCTGAAAATACCACCACTTGTAATTTTGTTAATTGAATTAGTCTTTTTTAAGGTAATCTTTATATTATACGTTAGCTTGAAGCTGGTGCTGCTAGGTTCTTGACGTCTTTATACTGGAAAGCTATTATAGCAAAAAAAATTTATATTTGTAAAGTGAGGGCAAAGGTTTTTGTCTGAGAGGTTAAAACAACACCTGCAGTGATGGAATTATTTCCCTAAATCATTCTCGAAAATTTTGAAGAATTCTGATTTCATACATTTTGTAAAATTCATGGATAATTGAACACCAGCTAGAGTGCCAGTTGAATGCTTTATAATGAGACCTTAGTTAAAAGAAAAACTGAGATTACATTTTTTTTTTTTTTTTTTTTTTGCTGATAGTTTCAATAATCCTGTTTCTATTGAACTTGGGGGCTAATGCTCTGGCTTTGGTACCAGGCTTCAAGTTCGAATAACGTGAGCTGTGACATGGATGCTTGTTAGTGGCTCTGAGAAAAGTGAGTGTGTTGAGAAAAAGTGAATGATTTTCACTGATAATATATTTTGAAAAGAGAGTAGATTTAGAGATTTGGTTTGGCTTATAAATAGTTTTTATTTCAACCCTTTTTTTTTTTATCTCTTTTATGTATTATGCTCTATGGTCATTTTGTAAAATTAGCACACTTTGGGATAATTAGACAGGAATCTACAGTTTTAAAGTGGATTCCGAACTACTCACAAATATCCATGCCACCATTCAAACCTGAAGCCCAAAGGATAGAGCTCTAGCCAATTGGCTATCAGGCAGCGTAGATTTATAGAAAATTATAACGAGTTAACTTCAGAAGATTCATTTGATAACTGGATCACTTTTCTAGAGTTTTCTAGATTTCATCCCTATATAAACCACAAATGTGGGATACTTTCTCCCTGAAGTTTTATTGTAAAATATCAGGATAATATTATAGGTAATTTTGAATCTTTTTCAATTTTGTTTATGAGGGAATTATATTGAAAGGTATAGTTCCCTAACTTTATATAAAAACTATAAATAAATGGATAAAAATAAAAAAGAACATTTTATACAGTTTTCAAAACTGACATTTTCACTATAAATAATAACAATTATAAATTACTTAAAATTAAAATCATCATTTGCATATTTATAAAATAACTTTTTGACGATATTGAAAGATCCCTACAAACTAGTAAAAAAGGAACGAATGATAATTTATATTTAATACGACATGTCGTTTTTATTGAGAACATTTCCACCAAATACCCACTTTATTATACAATCCAGAACCCCTTTTGAAATCAGTGATTGAGTTCAAGACATTTCGAAGAGAGACGACTTTTGAACTTTGAATCGATGAATGCCAAACAGCCCCCCCCACCCCCTCCTGCCCCCATTTAAACGGACCGACCGCAAAAACAAAATCCCAGGGAAAATGTCAGATCGCTTCTTTAATGAACCTCCATCCGCGGGGCCGGAGGATCGGGCGGCCCTAAGAAGATTACGCGGGATTCGGGAAGCCCCCATAACAAGCCCCGCAGATATGGATTACGTAAACTCCACATATTTAAGTTCTGCGACGGCCTTCTTTGCGTTCGTTACCTTTAACATTTCGGACGCCTCCTTCCGACCCAAACACGCGAAATTAAAGGAGTGCTTAAGAGGACTCGGGGCGGGATGAATCGAGCATTACGTTTACAAGGTGTCTGGAAATTATTATACATATTACAAATGTATGTGCGATAATTAATACTACTACTAATAAAAAATTTTATGGACTTGCGATGTAAAAAGAAAGTAAATAAGTTTTGTTGTAAGTAAATAAATTTCGATACACGAAAGTTTAGTGAATAAGTAATAAGTTGATTAATCCTCAGTAGCTGGCATCTTCGGACGGACACCGCATGAGTAGAAACTCATGGATGGAGAGAAAGGCGACAGCTTTTGTTGTTATGGAGCACCCATAGCTAAAAGTATGACTTGGCTCCGCTCCGCTGAAGGAGAGCAATGCCTTCCAGGAGGACTTTTAGGGAGTTACCCTGCATTTGCTTATGGTATGAAAGCAATGAAACAATATTTTTTGAAGCAATGTCTATAACAATGGCGCCAGCGGGTTGAACTTTAGCCCGGTTTTCAGCAGTGGAACACATTGCCAGTGAGTCATGCGTCGGGCAGTAATAATTTTTATGATTGCTTGAAGTATTAATTACTTTGTAACTAATGAAATCAATTTATTTCTGTTTCTTGCAGACTTTTTCACCTAAATCGGTAATGTTTCCAATAATACATATGGTACATCAGATCTGAGAGTATCAGAATTATTTTTTAACTGCTGTACAAAAAGATTTATTTTTTTATCTATACCAATTGTTAGCATATCTTCATATTATCTAGGATTTGTTTGGTGCATTTTATAAGCAGTCATCTAAGTATGGAGCGGTCTGATGCCTTTGTTGGATTTCAAATTAACGAAACTCTGTTTGAAGCTCAATCTATATATTTCCATGCCTATACTAGAAATATACAAGATAAATCTGCAGGTCAATCTTTGCAACGGAGAGATCGAAATGTCTTGTAACCTAGTCTGTCTGTAACCTAGTAAATGTCTGTACTAGACCTGTAACGGATTCAAGATAGGCTGACTTTCTGGTTCATAGGAACACTTTAATTATTATTTTTATTACATAAAAAATGAAAATTAAAAGTGATTTGATTCACAAGTGTAGTTCACTCCAAGGTTTGAAGATATCAAGTCTACGACGAATCTATTTCACCTGATCTGCGATAGACCCTAATTATCACACGGCGTGATACACAAAACTACAAGAGGATCACTTTGAAAACAGACTGAAACTCCGGTCTGTTCAGTCACTTTTAGAGAAAAAGACAGCAATTCTTATGGACTCGTCGCAAAACTCTCTTCTCTCCAAAAACCTTCCTTTAAGAAAATCCATCAAGAGGGAAGCGTCAGCTTCCCATACTTCTCATTGAGTAGACACTTTCTCAGTCCATGGTATATGACCCATCACGATGCAACAATTCATGGTGCAAACCAAAATTCAATCTGTAATTGTTTCGACATGTGAAGGTCGAACAGACAATTTGCTACTTTCATGAGGTCTCATTATTTAGGACATTGAATATCGGATGTCAGATTTGAGCGACAGCTTGTTCTCATCAATGAAAAACACTAATTGCATGTAATATAAATATCCACAACACTGCTTATCTGTTGTCAAATTTGAGTGATGGGTTGTTATTATGTACTTGTTAAAGAATATACATTTCTTCTATCCTGGAAACGAAATGCTTTAACTCTTCCCTGGTAAAAATGCTACAGTCTCTTCTTAGGTTCAAAGCAAGAAAGTGCAAATTCCCTGCCCCCCCCGCTTAGTATTTACCGTTCCTAATTTTGTAGAGCAATATTGATTTAGTTTAATAGAATTCCCATGATAATGCTCAATCTGCTGTTCCAGGTGAATAATCTCAGATTAAATATTAGTCATTTGTAAACCATTACACCATAAATGATGAATTTTAGACTTATTATTTTAATACAGAACAAGGTTGTTCTATCATTCCTTTTCCTTTTCATTTGTAGAGGCGCTCTGGCCCTTAGTATTACAGGCTTCAGGTTAGAATCCTGGCGGTGGTATGGATGTTTGTGAGTGGTTCGAAATCCACGTTAAGCTGTAGGTGCCGGTCTAATTAGCCTAAAGTGTGCACAAAATAACAGTAGAGTGACAAACCAAACTTTGTATCTGTGGCTCCCAATCTTTTTAACGTGAAATATGTTTTTAAATGGAGCAAATAATTGAAATAAATATTCCAAAAGAGATGTTAATTAAACATTTGACCATAAGAATACGTTTTGAAATGCTGAAAATAAAATATTTATTTATTATTTTCAGGAAAACTGATTAGAAAGCGATCATGCTAAAATTTAGGGAAAAATTAAATCATTATATTGTAATGGTGTGGATTGATAGGATAGAATGCCAGAATGGGTAGAGACCTTTGAATAGATCTCAGCCTGAGAACCAATTAGCTAGCCCACTGGCCATTGGTACCACAGGAAGCACAGTGTACCTACAGAAAGACTACCCCTTTGCCGTAGGTTGAACTTTGAAATTCAGTTGCGGTACTACGCAGATGTGGATCATTATCCATAAGACCTTAAGAGGAATAACGCTTTTCTCCTATGGCTGTAGTAGAGGCCTGTTGGCCGAGTGGCTGGCGCTCGGTGCCACAGGTTTCGGGTTCGAATCCCGGCGGTGCCATGGATGTTTGTAGTGGTTCGAAATGCACTTTAAACTCTAGGCCCCGGTCTGTTTAGCCTAAAGTGTGCATAAGATGACAGTGGAGTGACAAACCAAACCTATGGCTGTAGCATTGGTACCATGGGCTTGAGGTTTGATTCCTTGCAGCGACATGGATGATTGTGAGTCGTTCGGAATCCACGTTAAATTGTAGGTCGCGGTCTTTTAGCTTAAAGTGTGCACAAAATGACAGTAAAGCGACACACCAAAACCAAACATTAAAGTGATCATGATTGCAAACTGAGGACTTTTTCTTCGAAATTGAACTTCACTCAATGAGTGGGATAATATACTGGCAAATAATTAAAAGTAATTGAATCAAAATACTCTTTTATCATTTGGAATTTGCAAATTTATGACATAGATGAGTGATATTTTAACAGGAGATAAGTTATCTCCCGTTAAAATCCCAGGCGAAAGTTTTAATAGCCAAATTGCCTCCATCAAAAGTTGGGAAGAAGCAAACGGAACGGCATTCTCAAGAAGAGCTGCCTGTTCCCCGAAACAATACCAAGGCTCGCCTAATGACCATTCGGTGGGGGTAATTGAGTGCTCGTTTCCCCCGAGGCACTCCACGGCCGAAACGCTCTTCCAGGAATCGAAGGAGGAAGAATTTAACAAAGGCCCTGCGTTTCAAATTCAATTTCCGAACTGCGTTTGAAACCGGAACACTCCAGGACTCTTTTCCGCGCGCCACTCAAAGGGCCTCCAGGAAAGGGGAACTCAATCCGCCAGCCATAGGAAGAGAGGGATTTTCCAAAAATACTTCCAGCATTCACGACCTCCTTTGAGAATAAACTGTATCTCGACGTGGAGTTGTATTTAAATTCACTCCGTTTATGTACTTTTCTCCGACCGTAGGAACCAAAAGTGGATGTGCCCATTGCTTTAATAATAACTTTTACAAATGAAAACATAAGCTTGTAATATAGGTGAAAATAAAATTCAATTCATCTTGTATAAATAGTGTCTGTAACAATTTCAAGAAGAGGGCCACTTTCAGGTTCATGAGAACATTTTAAATTTCCTTTACAATATATATTATATATATATATATACAGGACTCTATTTACAAAGAAATGAAATTTAAAGACATGAATTAGATATAACAGTGCAGTTCACTCCAAGGTCGGAGATATTCTGAGAGTTCTGGAGTTTACGATGAATCTAAACACGGACAAAATCTCCGTCCTGTTCAGTCACTTCAGAGGAAAAAGAAAAACAACACTTCTTGTCGATTCTTTGCAGAACTCTCTCTCGTTCTCCAAAACCACCCTTTTAAGAAACTTCGTCAAGGGGGATCAGTTTCCCTCACTTCTCATTGGAGTCGACATTACCTTAGCCCGTGGACACCAATCACGTTGCAGCAACTCATCACGTAATCCATACCCCGTCTGTAATTATTTCCATCTGTGAAGGTCGAAGAGACAATCGCTAATATCAGGAGGTTTATTATCACTGATACAAATTATTTGTCATATTTGAGTGACAGTGTTCTCATTAGTACACTAATTACATATAATATAAATATCCACGATACTGCTTATCTACTGTCAGATTTAAGTGATAGGTTGTTATTATGCACTCTTTAAATAATATGCATTCCTTTCCCCCTGAACAGAAATGCTATATCTCAAATGCTAATGCTAAATCTCAAAGAAATGCCCAATACAAAAAAATCACAAGGGGTCAGATCAAGAGATCTCGGGGGCCAACAAAGCAATGGTACGGCGTTTGATTTAGCACGGTCAACTCAGCATTGGAACAGACTATCGACTATCGTTATTGTGGTGGTGCAACGCCTACTATAGAAAGAAACAGGGAACCGCTACATTTTAGCACTTAAAAGATGTGGATTAAAGATGATATTTTAGAAAGAAACAAACCGCTTCCTCCTACAAAGGGAAAAACCACTATAGCAATCTTATAAAGAATATTTTAGAAAATATATAAATTTGATTAAAGATGATATTTTAGAAAGAAACAGGGAACCGCTTCCTCCTACAAAGGGAACAACCACTCTGATAGCATATCTTGGTAAATGCACCCATTAAATGACCAATTATTGGACATTGCGCAGAAAACGATCATATTTGGAGAATCACTCTGATGTTCCATTACTCTGTGTGCCAAAATCGTAAATTATGGCGATTAACTTTGCCATAAACTTGAAAAGTGGTTTCTTCCGTAAATACTAGTCTGTTTGCGAAATCATTTACCTCCATCTTGCTAATTCTCACAGTAAGCTTTTTACGCAGCTGTTTGTCGGAAGGTTGCTCCATTTGAAAGATGTATGGCCGGAATTGTAGACGTTTCCGTAACACACATCACACAGTTAATTGAGGCACATTGAGTTCAGAACTCGCACATCGCTTTGATTTTGTGGGACTTTGTAAAAACGTTTCACGAATTTTTCCAACCACTTTTTTTTTGGTTGCTGTTCGTCCTGGGCTGAGTTTTGTTTACACAAGCAGCTCGTGTCCTGAAACTATTTCCATCCACCTTTCGATGTTGTAACGATGCGGTGGTCCTTTACCAAATTTCGGGCAGAAATGTCTGTGAACGACGAAAAACGATAAGTTTTGGCTTATTCCGAAACACAGTTCACCGGACGATTTTTCGCTGTTGCCAGATAAAACATGTATAAATGTAATTTGAGAATTAATTTGTTTGGGATAAATAAGTAAATTATAGAATTCGTACAATGTTTTTCTTTTTGTCCCATTCAATATGAAATATTTTGTATTTCAAAATATCCTCTTACACTGCAATACGTATTTAGTTTGGAAATAAATTAAGAGAAAAATAAGTCAATCCGTATATAAAGATCTGAAATTTAATGAAGACATTTGGAGAAATTGATTCTATAACGGACAGGCGTCGAAGTGGTAGGCTGAAACTGTAAGTAGATTTTCAAGAGTTCTTGCTCGATTTTCCCAAAAAATTCATAAAATTATCCGTCCAAGTTGGAATTTTGTAAGTAATAGTGTGAAAATAGCTGAAATTTCATGATTACAATAAGGATTTATATGATTTGCCACACTACTGTCATCTTGTGCACACGAGGGCTAAACAGACCGGGGCCTACAGTTTTAAATGGATTCCGTACCACTACAAACATCCATCGCACTGCCGGGACTCGAACCCAAAACATGTGGCACTGAGCGCCAGAACGCTAGCCACTCGGAAATCTGGCCCTACAATGTGGAAGTTGAGCGGGAATGGATTGAAATTGAGATTTGCGAGGTTACTCTACCTAGATTTGTGCCAGAATATATCGTCGCGTTAATTTATATAAATTGGCGATCGATACCTACGTTGATAATTTACTGGTTACCTTTTGTAGTATATAAATTGAAGTATACGGATCTGCAATTACATGTATTGGCTTTCTTTTACAAGAAAATATTAAAAAATTCTCTGTTATTTCGACTTTTAGATCGTACTGTAGTTGTACATCAGTAGGCCTGTGTTTCACTTTTGTAGACCATGAATAATCCCCGCCAGGCTATGAAGGTATTTCATTTAAGAGTAACTGACTTGCATTTACTTGTCGTATACGCGAAAATCAGAAAAACTGACGCAGCCTACTATCGGTGCGAAACACTAACACCTGCTGTTGCAATTAACTTCGAGTCTGTTCATTTCTGAAAGCGGGACTGAATGGATACCCCACTACGAATTTAAACCTGTGATTCTCTCATTTTAGCCGTGCCTATTACTATTGGGCTAAGAATTGGACATTTATATTCTTTATGGTATAATTTTTGTGCAAAAGTATCTTTGCATAGAAAAAAAAAGCAAATTTGTAGAAGTTAGATATGCCAGCATGTAAAATATTGCTCATCAGAGGAAACTGGCATATGCACATACTTTATGCACGAAAAAGAAGGTTATCGCCACCAGTATGGAAAAAGCCACACTGTGAAATACCTCTTTCATCCAAATGTCCCATAAAATGTAAGATGTATGGTTGGGTTCGTTTTTCAGTTACATTCCAAGTGGCTCATTTCACTCATTCTAAAAAAAAGTTAATGTACAAAAATGAAAAATTAGAAACTATTAATTGTGAAGATGTCTAAAAGTAGCGGTCTGATGGCCAATTGGCTAGGGCTCTCACCTTCGGCACAATAGGTAATGGGTAGAAAGTAACCGTAGAGTGAAAAACAAAACAAAGCAAATGTCAAAAAAATTGGATGATAGAAATGAATGCTCATGTAAACTTTCAACTCGAGAATTACTTTCTCTGCCAGACTACCCACACCGTATCGAGGAATTAATGGCCATTCTGATTTCGGTAGTAAACGATATTTTAATTATAAAATTAAAAACTATATTTTTAATGTGTTGAACATTAAAGAGATGTTGAAATTAATTTCTATTAAAAATATTCTAACCGATCGCTTAGAACAATTTATTAAACGAAGCATTGAAATTAAAATATACCATTATTTTTTTCCTCGTATTATTGATATTTAAATGTTCGGGAATCTCTAAGAGTTTAAGCAGTTAAAATTTTTTTATCCTATTTACTTATTTTTACAATTCACATGCTTATACGAATAATACATCATTCCAGGATAACTTACAACACGATTAACACTATAATTTTTCAGGATTTAATCTGCAAGAAAATCATCCATTTATTCAGCTTTTTGGTGCTTTATTCATTTATAAAATGAGTACGTCCCTTGCAAGCTTCTTTCTTTTTGAAACAATTTTTTTTACCAGAAAATGTTTTTCACTTTCTTACATGGAAGTCGAACATGGCCGAAAGAGTAATTGTTTTGACAGCACTTTTGCGTGGGCTCATATTGCCAGTCTCCTGCGGGACATTCATTGCGCAACGTTGCTTCCTCACGCATCAATGAATAAGTGGAAATTGCGCATTTGTGAGCAATTCTTTTTCTCCTGAGGTGTTCGTTACGGGATGTCGTGGGCTTGCACCTGGTGCGGTTGAGCACAAATGATATCACTCACATCCTGTTAGAGTGACACTATATTCATTCTATTAAGTGGTATGAGAATTTCAGATAAATATTTATGCTGACAAGTGGGATTTTATTGCGGTTGGGATTATTTCAAACTTCATTTCAAATAGATTTAGGTGAAGATCGATCCTTTTAAGTGCTTCACTTGTGAATTTTTATCTTCTACCCTTTATTTAACTATTATATTATTATAATAAGACAAGTAAATTAAAAATAGAATTTAGCATGTGAGTTTTTAGATTGTTCACACATTAGCTGCAGTGTTGAAACGACAGTTTGATACAAATGTCGCTATACCCATGAATTTATTAAGGAGTAACTATTTCACCGGTACTACAGTCTATGTTGGACCATGGCCGTCTGCCTACTGGCAGATTCTAAAACAGGTTTTTTTTTTTTTTTTACAGGGGTAGGGCTGTCAGCGCTACGCCCAACTCTTTACAGTCATATGGCACTTGCCGCAGGTCTCGGTGGTACCATGGATGTGCGTAGTTATTCGGAATCCACTTTAAGCCGTAGATCTCGATCTCATTTTACCGTAGAGCGTCACGGAGCCCAATCAGACTCCTTCGCACCCACATCATTCCCAAACTGCAAAGGGGCAATTCAGCTCTAGGCAGAGTGATGTGGTGTGATGCAATAGTAGTAGTAGTCATATTAAACCGCAACATACGGCTTAAAGTGAACTACGAACCACTACAAGCATCCATGGCACCACTTGAAACTTGTGGCACGGAGTGCTAGTCAATCAGCCATCAGGACCTTGAATTTATTAATGGCATTTTTATGTATGAAAGCACATTATAGTATTAAGTATTAAGTTAGTGATTCTAAAAAGGTGTAGAACAGAAATTGAACAATATTTTCATAAGAAATCCAAGCATGTATTTTCATTTGTTAATAAGTTATTAGTAAATTTATGGGTAGATCAACTTTGCGATTTTAAAATATAATAATGCACATTATTATATTGAGTATATGTTAAAAATGTTTTTTTTTTTGTTTTAATTGGGATAATTTTTTTGTTTTAATTGAGATATTTTTTTTTGTTTAATCAAAAGGATATTTTTTTCTTTTAATTACAGTAAAGGGCGAATGGACTATTGATCTACCTTTTGACCTATTTGATTGATCTCCGTCCCTATTTTCATGACCTTACTCCTCCTTACATAGCGGCCTGATGGTCAATTGGCTAGAGGTCATCTGGTCTTTGGTACCACAGGCTTCAGGTTCGAATTCTGGCGGTGGCATGGATGTTTGTGAGTGGTTCGGAATCCACTTTAAACTGTAGGTTCCTGTCTAATTAGCCCAAAGTGTGCACAAAATGTCAGTAGAGCGATAAAACCAAAGCAAAACCAAATGTACACTAGGAAACAAAACCTACTATCCGAAGTTTCGTTTATAGCGTGGTCTACAAGTCTCAGCAATTTTGCTGTCAAACTGCACCAAACATAAGAACTGCGTTGTGTTCATGGGTTGAGAAAATGTCCATGCAAACGATTTAAAAAGAAAAAAATCTTGAAATTGATTATTTTCGAAGTCTTTAATGATATTTGGGGCCTGATAGTTAAGTGACTAGCGCACTGGTGCTAGAGGATACAGGTTTCGGGTTCGAGTCCTGGCCGTGCCATGGATTTTTGTGTGTGGTTTGGAATCCACCTTAAACGTAGCTCTCGATCTGATATGGCTGTAGAGGGCGTAGGACTACTAACAACCCTATCCCGTAAAAAGAAAACATTTCCTGTCTCGAAATCTGCTAGTAGGCAGACAGCCTTGGTCCATCATGGGCTGTTGCGCCAATGATAATGATGATGATAATTAATGTCTTTAGTTTTATTTTTTTTTAAATCTGCCCAACGATCACTATATTGTCCGTTATGAAACCTTGTAAAAATTTGGTGTTTTTTTTTTTTTAAGTACAAACATACGCAATTTTTTTTCCTTGAGGAAACGATGTAAGTATGTATGGTAAAATAAAAGTGGTTGCGTGTCAGCACAAGCTACTTTCGGTTCGGTCGCAGGAATCCTCCCCGACAGTTCTCCGAATTTCTAATAAGGGTGCGTGGCGGAGCGCGCTCTCTCAATTGGCTACTTAATGCTAATGCGTTGCGGCTTCTGTATAATAAATCGATGGGTTTTTCGCGAAAACGATGCCTTTCTTGGCGGGATGTTCCTGTCTCAAGTCAGAGGGTGGGAAAATGATCTTCCACACTTGAAGCTCTTTCCTTTCCCTGTGACCGTTGTCGACAAGGTTTGATTCCCGTATTTTTTCCCTGTTGGGGGTCGACGAAGAGCATTTTTAGAGGTCACTGCCCGAGCAGAAGTTGGTTCCAGCAGGAAGATGTTTGCCCTCCTACTGATATATTTACGCTGTTGTGCAATGGATTATGAATTAAAACTTGTTGATGATAGGAGCACAGGAAGTTCAACATTTTTATACTAGTGTATACTACTACCAGGTACGAAAAGTTCAAATGTCACTTCTGCAATTGTACTCGTTTTCGACACTAGCACATGCGTGAGTTCATTAAACCCAAACTATCTAGTATCTATTAACAATACACTAGGCAAAACACGATTGTAAATTGTATTAATGAGATTTATCTTTGAATGAAACCTAAAAGATTAAACCAAAAATATCTAGTAACTATTTCGGAATAAACTAACTGAAACACAATTGTGTGTGACTAACCTTCAATGCCCTGCAGTGTGGAAAGAACATCTCATGAGTAATCTACTAATGGATGGATGGAGGGAAAGAAAGCAGCGCTTCTATTATGATGGAGCACCCGTAGGTAGAAGTATGACTTTGCTCCGTGACGCTCTTACACATATGAAGTGCACAAAAATGACCGTACAGCGCCAAATCAAATAAAAATCAAGCTTATAGTCATATGAGACCGGAATCCACGGCTTAAAGTGGATTCCAAAATACTAAACATCCATGGCACCGCCGGGATTCGAATCCGTAAGCTGTATTTCCGAGCACGAGACACGCGGCCATTCAGGCCCACGTGTTTGTAAATTGTATTAATGACATTTATCTTTGGATGAAACCTAAAAATTTAAACGAAATTATCTAGTACCTATTAACAATAAACCAGTTAGAACACGGTTGCAAGTAGTATTAATGGCATTTATCTAGGGAGTAAAACCTAAAACTTTAACGTTATTTGAACCATAAAGTGAAATATGTCACATTACATAGAAAAGGATCTTGGTCTTAACATTTTACTATTAACCATCTCAAAGTTTCATTTCGATTATATCCGTTATTGATATTTGTATCTTTTGGAACGCAGAAAGTTGAACTCGTGATAAAATTAGTTTTTTAATTCTGTTCAAAAACGAGTATTTTAGGATACCTTGTATTATTCTAAGGCAAGCACGACTTCATTCATGTTATTGTACTTCTGCCAACTGTAATTCTGTCACGATTTCAAGTTGTTTTGCAGGCATTTGAATCGATGTCCTTCAGTACCCAAAAATGAAGGAGAGGGTAGCATGTTATTTATTGCATGTTACTGCTGGCATTTATTTTCCGCTATTTCAATCAAAATGTGTAAAATTGAAGATATTTGATAATGTTTCGTGCGATATGATAGTTCTGATAATAATTTATAATCTAAATGGCTACATTTATGTTTGAATATCTATTATAAAATGTAATGATTAAATTTTAATTAATTAATTTAATGATTAAATTAAATTAATAAATTTAGATTAAATTTATTTTGGAATATTTCTAATATCTGAAATTCATGTAAAATTAAGTTACATTTTAATAATATAAAAAAAAAAAATTAAAGTCAATTCCTCCTTTTTTTCACTCTATTGCAGAAAAGTCCTTTATAAATTATTTTCATTCATTTTTTTAAATTTATCTTGCGGCATCTATTGGTAGATATGTGCAACTGAAATCTAAAAAAACTCAAATTAATTAATTAAATTTAATTTAATTACTGAATGAATATTTGAAAAAAACTGTATTAACATCCATTGTCATCCACTACAAGTTTGACAAAAATGTATTTGAACTTGAGTGGATGAATAAAAAGTATTTTATGAACGATTGAAAAGTTGAACAAGATATATATAGGGAGAGCGTGTGCTAATAGAAGGAATTGAAAAAATAGTCGTGCTGCAAGTATTGTCTGCTGATGAATGTCGAGTGCGGTTTTGCGTTGTCATGTTGGAAATATCATTTTGCAACTGAATGTTAAGTAGCAGGAAACTTTTTGTAGCATTTCATCAAAGTATTATTAAGTAGTCAATGGGCCTTCTAAGGCTTACCAGGAGTGATCTACTGTTGTGTCTGATGTCACACTATGGCATATTGACGAGTGATATGACGTTCAACAATTGTGGTCTGATTGGCTCTGTCACACGGAAGACGCATCCATACTCTCGGCGCATGACTATCATCAATCAAACAGAACCGAGATTCGTCACTGACACCATCCCAATCTTTTTACGTCAATGGCAATCTTCACAAAGAGCCAAACTGCTTTTAGCCAATCGTCGCAAAACTGTTCTGTCAGTTGCAGAAGTATCAAAATTCTCTGCACATTCTTTAGAATGTCGAGAGTAGTTGATTGTAAGTCGCCATCGCTTTTCTTTGGATGCAGATCAATGCGTTCTATTGTACGCCTGGGGTGACATGATCTTTCAAGACAATTCACAATTCACATCTGGTCCAAATTCTATGCACAGTGTACACATCTACGTGCATTTCAGCAGCAATACGATTATAAGACCAATCAGCCATTCGCAACCCATAATGATACAGCATAAAATAATGCGATTGCCTGCATTTGGTGCCATTCGCCAGGCATCCTTTAATCCACGGAAGGGCAAATTACAACCCGCGGGCCAACCCTATCTATCCGCCCCTATCCGGAAGGTTCTATCCGGCCCGCGGATAGAATTTTAATTTGCCTGTCCCTGGCATATCAAAAAAGAAATCTATATTTATATATTATATATTCAGCACTTTTCCATAACCTTATTATATATCTATCTTCTTTCAGTGGCATTCAAACAGAATTGTATATTTTTACCATACCTTTCACATAAATTGTGAAGCAGTGAGGACAGATTTGCAGGTTGAATTAATTGAGATGCAATCTAACATTCATCTCAAGAAATTGTTCCTAAATATGCCAAAGTTAGAGTTTTACAAATCATTATCGAAAAAGTAAGCTTCCCAAATTTAATATTTAACGCCCAGAAAATCAGTGCTATGTTTGCTTCATCTTTTATATATCAAGTGTTTACATCTATGAACCTTAGAAAGAATTATTTCAGAAGTAGACTGACAGATGACCATTTAGCCTCGTTCCTTAGAATCAGTACATCTCACTTCGAACCTCCATATAGGAACTTTCAAAAATGAAATCGCTATGTCATTCATCTCATTAACATATTTAAATTGTAATACTTGTATATCATTTTTAAAATTTTAGAAAATTTTATCTTGCCCTGCCAAACGTTTTTTTTTTCTCGATTTTTGGCCCGCGACCGAAAAAAGTTTGCCCATCCCTGCTCTAATCCAAACGTTTCCTGGAACGTAGAACTACTCGAAACTTTGGGTTTCATGGGCGACTGTGTGTAGCGAATGTTGGTTCATACGCAGTTTCTTCTTTTCTATACCGCGTATTAATCATGTGATCACTTTGCATTTCAGATGTACAGCTGTGAATTCTCTGAAATTTGCATATTTATATGATCGAATCTTCATGGTATTGCATTTTCTATGTCTGTAAAAAAATATGTTGCCGAATTAAAATAGAAGATTTAACCATGTGGTATAATTGAAACAAACATAGAAAGCGAAATCTTCAAATACACATAAACTCTATGCATCAATTATCACATTTTAGAGATTACATTGATTTTTTTTTTTTTTTTTTTTGTGAAATTGAAACTGATAGTTAGTACGTATATTTAAACAAAATATTTAAAACTTATTCGACAAAAATATATGAAATTTCACCTAAAATTTCATTTGTATTTTGAATATACTGCTTGTATTACATCATATTTATTATTTAGTTGATTACTGTTTCGTTGTACTTGTATTGTTATTTTAATTAATCACTTAACGGACTATTCTTAGTATACTCCTATCTCATATTTATATCTTCTGAATACCGCGAATTAACTCGTGGAAAATAACTTTGTTACTTCCAATTTAAAATGGGTATGTTTGGCTATTTTGTATTATTCTAAAGAAAACACGAACTCCTGATATCGTACGTCTGGCAAATGGTCCTTTTACCAGAATTTCAAATTATCTGACCTTTGGTACCGTGGGCCTCAGGTTCGAATCCTGGAGTTGGTTAGTGGTTCGGAATCCACGTTAACTGTAAGTCCCGGTCTAATTAGCCTAACGTGTGCATTGAATGACCGTAAGTGACAAAACCAAGCCATACCTCTGTAACTTATAGTTAATGCACCGTGTATAGCTTTCGTCAGCATTGCATTTTCACCACCTCTCCATGCGGCGCTAACAGCAAAACTATTCAGGTTTGGCGTTATTATTAATTGTTTTTCAATGATGTCGCAAAATTTAACTTTAAATCTACAACAGCAATAAAAAGGATGTTTTATATTTATCGTGCCATTTCATTTCGAAAATCATTAAGTTTTCTGTCTCACTCTATGTAAGAGTACCATCAGGTATTGCATGGAAAAAAACCTGATGGAACTCTTAGTTCTTGACACAAAACAAGTAATATAAAAAAAAATTGTTTTAAGTCGATTCCTACTTTTTCCTCACTCTATTACAGAAAGTCCTTTATAAATAATTTTTATTCATTTTTTTTTAAATTTATCTGGCGCCATCTATTGGTAGATATATGAAACTTAAATCTAAAAAAACTAAAATGAATTAATTAAATTTAGTTACTGAATTAATATTTGAAAAAAACTGTATAACATCTTAGTGTCATCCACTACAAGTTAAAAAAAAATGTATTTGAACTTGAGTGGATGAATAAAAAACATTTTATGAACGATTGAAAATTTGAACAAGATATATATAGGGAGAGTTTGAGCTAATAAAGGGATTGAAAATCTTTTATATCAAGGCAGTTCAGTGCTTTAAAATAAAAGTTTCAACTCTTTAATATGAACAGATAGAAACCAATTCACTTTGGAACTGTACATCTGAATGTTCTATTTGTTAATGGAATATTAATTGGACTTTATTTTTTTATCAATTTTCACCTAATTTTCTTTTTTTCTATGCATATAAACATTCACCATGGCAACAATGATGAATGTTTATGGGTCGATTGTACTTTATCGTATGTTCGCGTTCATTAACTAATGTGACACTTTTCAATTATCTACGTGGTAATTGCTTAATAATGAAATAAACCAAATGAAAATAAAAATGCCTTTACTGTTTTCATTAATTTTTGCACGCTTGTTTGCCGTGAAAATGTGCTCCATGTTTTTCTGGTTTTTATTTCGCGTTGAATAATGCATTTTGCATACGTAATTACTCGGAAAAATGATTAAATATGGTGCTAAATAGCAACTTCACAATTCCATACGCAATGAAAAGTGTTTCAACTAGTGCTTATTTCCCTAACAAATAGATAATAATAATGCCTAAATGTCTTCGAAAATTAAATGAGACAATTGATTGTATGAAATATTTTGTGTTTATTCTAAGTAGCTTATTATGATGAAAATTGATCAAATATATTTAAACAGAATATTATATATTAGCTAAATGGGCTTCTTTATTGCATGAAATATAGTGAGTATATTTTTTCATACCTTCTAAGTTTTTCAAGATTAATCTCCTTACTATTAAAAAGATAAAAATAAAAAAATGTGTGGTTGTTTTTATTTACTAGATATCTTTAATTTAGTTTCAAAACAGCACATTGAAATGAAAAGTTGATAACGGATACTTTTTCATGCAGATTTGCAAATGTTATTGCATTGGCTATCTACTTTAGATACCCTGAACTAGCTTCGAAACAGCACTGCATGAAAAGTTGACTTCATGAAAAGTATGACTTCATCAAACTGAAAAGTATCACTTCATCACTTCACACTGAAAAGCATCACTTCATCACTTCACAATGAAAAGCATCACTTCAAAATGCAATAATAACCTTTCAAGATTTTCAAAAAGTATCTACTAGTTGCATATAGACTAGCATTGCGTATCTACTAGATATCTTGAATTTAGTTACAAACAGTACATTGAAATGAAATTTTAATGTATTTTTCATGAAGATTTTCAAAGATTATTGCATTGCATTTTTGGTCACAAAGGAAAAGGGGCCAAGCAGTTCACAATCAATCCAAATGCAAGATATTTCACGATCTTTTTCGTGAGTAGATTTATTTCTCAAACTAGTATTTGTGTCCTACTCTACTGGCAGGAATCGGTTATTTATTCACTTGCTCGACAGCTATCCGCGATACCTTTTTCAGAAATGAATGGGGAACAAAAGACATTTTAATTAAGAGCTTCTACCTGGACCTGCTTTAACTTATGTGTTCCCTGAATTCCCGTGTTTTTCAATAAGAACAACAATAATAAGAACTCAATAGCAACAACAAGAAATCAGGGGTTTTTATGTTGTGATTACCCATTTTTTGTAGCATTACATAATTTTCTCCTTATAAAATAACGTGGAATTTCGTACTGCGTATTATAGGCTGCATTAAGTACAATCTTTTTGGGAAATTTCACAAAACTCAGTTCTATGAAACAGCCAACTAAAGATGTTTTTTTCAAAATGTGTTGCATGTATTAGTGAACAAAAAAAGCTGGAATGATATTATAGATTAGAATAAAAACACTTTACAGAAAGCCATATTAATAATAAACTGTGATATTGATGAATAATTTTAACTCTCTTAAATATAATGATTACAAATCATCAGAAAAATATTTTTATTAATATATTCTGCATTATTTTTAAATGCATGTCTTCCTTCTATTTTTTACTATATTAAATTTACAATATTTTTTAAATATAATTGGGACATCATAAATGTTCTTGAAATTTTGGACATTGATATTAAAGCAGAGTTTGATTAGTAAAAAGAGTTTGATTGATATTTGGTATGCCATGCTATATTATACATGCCATTATATATATATATATATACTGTTTGCTGATTATACCAGATCTTATATATTTTGGGGTAAAAAATATTTTTAAACAAATATTTTTGTGGGTAATGCTTACCAATTTTTCTCTATAAAGTCCCGTAACTCTGGTCATTTTTACTATACCCTAAAGATTAACTTCTAAAGAGTTGCTATAATGTAAAGCGATTATTAGGTACCTAAGAATTCCATGCTATTGTTACAGCCTGATGGTCAATTGGATAGCTCTCTTATATTTGGTACCACAGGCTTCAGGTTCAAATTTGGCGGTGGTATGGATGTTTGTGAGTGGTTCGGAACCCACATTAAATTATGTAGGTCGCCGTCTGATTAGCTTAACGTGCTCATAAAATGACCGTAGTGCGACAAACCAAACTAAATCTATAATAATGTTAAGTGCCAAAAGACAATTGCTTAGCCGCAATTCAAGGCTTATTCAATACCCTCGAAAAGGTCTGCACCAGAAGAAAGATTCTTTCGAGTACATGGAGATATGTGAAAGGAATGGTGCGTTATTTGCTGTTAGTTGATAAGACAACGATAACCGATGAGATTTAATGTCATCAACTAATATACCAAAAAAGCATCTTTGCAGGGAAATCTGTCTAAGTTGATAAACGGAACCAATAGATTATCATTTTTGCTCCAATATATTATAATTTTTAGAAACTTACTCAATTATTTTGCAAAATAATCTGCGTTTTAACTGTAATCGGAATCCACGTTAAACTGTAGGCCCCGGTCTAATTAGCCTAAAGTTTTTTTTTTAAAAAAAAATGTCAAATACAGCAGAAAACCAATCCATACTGTTGTTAATTTGAATTATACGAAATAATGCAATTTGCCGTATTATACTCAAAAGTAAATAAAAAAATACTTTATAATTTTTTTCCTTTTATAACTGTGAAAGACATAAATAGTAAAATAATTGATAAAAAAATAGTTGATTACATAATTTTTCCATCATCATTACCAATAAGCATTAAAATTGAAATACCACTCTACATGTGCTTTCTTTATTCCAGCAAAAATGAAATGTTAGCAAAAAATTACGAGAAATTAAATTAAAAACGGACTGCAAGATGAAAATTTGCATATAATGTAGACACTTTTAGATAACCAGTTAAAAAAATTCTTCCGAAAAGAAACGTATTTAAGTATTCTTTTTTGCAATATTTCTCTGGCACGTATGTGATTCCTGAAGGACTAACTTGAGAGAACAATACCCAATGCAATCCATGTTTACAATTGTCCGCTTTTTAGGATACCAACTGCGTTTGTTTGCGATCTATTTTCCAATAATGAAGCCAAATAAGATTTTCATTCCTCAAATCTCTGTCGAAAAACATCAATGGGGAAGGAAGAGGTCAGTGAACACCCAGCATGCACGCGCTGCCTGCATTTTCTCTAAGAATCGATAGCGACACATTCTTGACAGTCGCGCGCTCTCCTAGATGGATTCGAGGCGTCAAGAAGGTCCGTGTAAGGGCACGGACCGGAAAAAGAGCAAATTAATCCATTAACTTGTCGCGCACTTTGAAGGATGCGGGGGTTCGAGAGGGAGGGAGTTTCGAACTGGAATGTTTTGTGAGTCGAATGTCGATATTTATCAGTAATTGTCGGTTCATTCAGTTTTTCTTGTTCTGCGGAGTGACTGTCGAAGTGGAGCACTTATTTTGAGTGAAGTTTTAAATCAGGATTTTTATTTTTGCTATCATGTTCAGACGATAGGGTGTGCTAGTTATCGTGCAAGAGACTAAGGTTCGATTCGCGTTGTACTACAGTTGCTGCTTATAATAATGAGCAAAACAATCTAGCGTTGACTGTTGGGTTGTCTCTTCTGAATTTTCCTGCTTTATTTCTATACAACGACAATAAAAAAAATGCAGGGCAGATATTGATGAAAGTTTTCCCGGAAATCTTAATTCCCATTTTCTCTATCTATTCTATAGGGCAGGGTCTCCAAACTACGGCCCGCGGGCCAAATTCGGCCTGCCAGTGTCATCAATCCGGCCCCGTGATAGCGAATAGTTTATTGTTGCTGTAATAAGTTGGATAAAAAACACATTAAAACATTATTATAGATAATGGTAGAAAATTTAAAACGGTTTTGGCCCTTGGTACTCACTGAAGTCAAACAATGTGGCCCTAAGGCTGGAAAGTTTGGAACCCCTTCTACATAGGGTATGTATAGTAGTCCTCTTCAGGGTAAGAGCTGTGTGTGCTATTTTTGTTGTCTCTTACTCACTTGGTAGATAGCAACATCTAGACCAGAGTCCTAAAACCCATTATTAATCATTTCAAGTGTCTGTTAACGTTTGTTTTCTCTTACAGTCCTCGATAAAAAGAAATTTCAATATTAATCAAATTTAATCAAATTTCAATATTATAGCTTGTTGCTGTTCATTATGCTTTCATTTTTATTTCCCATTTTCATTCATCTTTTGGTTTCTACCCTCGCATATACACGAGAATGATGTAATAGCAAAAATAATGATTCATTCAAGCGTTTCTATTTTTATATCGATGGAAATTTTACAATGGTGTTAATCACCTATTCTGAATAGATAAATTTATAATGACATATTCATGTGCGTTTTCATTGGTGAAAATACATAATATATTTATATAATTTTTCTAATAATATGTTTTTCTTCTAATAATTTATATAATTTTTTTAATAATTTTCATATACATATAAATATATAATTTTTTTAACAATTCTACGATAAAACCACACTTTGAAGAAAAGGAATCAATGTTTGAACGCAGTGTCTGCGAAAACTAACATCGCTAGGGTCGACTTCACAAATAATCACTTTTCTTCACTCTATCCTTGAAATTTAGTTGAAAACCCTTCTGGCCTGAAAATTGAATTTTCCTTGCCTTCGAAACAAAAACTATTTTACGTTGCTTTTAAAGTTCGATCTGAACCACCGATTAGCTTAGAAGCTAAAATGTCGACGCTTCCAAATTATTAAATACTTTTGAAGAATAATATATATATATGGGTCTTAAGTTTTCTTACCTTACCTCATGTAAACAAACTATTTTTGGGGTAACTGCTGCACTTACTATGATTCAGGAATATATAGACAGGAATTCTAACCTTCTAACATTCTAATTATCGATTCAAAGTGCTAGTGCCATAATCGTCATTCAATCTTTTTCATTTCCGAAAGTTACTGCAAGGGACATCATAACCTGAGTCCACCTACATGTTTGACTACATATATGACCAAGTGTATGTTATCAGTTGAATTGACACAATTATAATAGATACAATAAAATACAGATACCAGATTCCCCAATTGTCATATTTTAACTTTTTCATTTGCCATTGTCGATAGCAGAATTGTAGAATATTCATCACTGGCTTGCGTGAATAACGGATAGGTTTTACAGTGCCTGCACGCATTATTATACAATGCATGCACAATTAACTAACCAACTCCCTGACCTTTGTAGTAAATGTTCCACCATGGCCATCTGCGAGATTCTGAAGCATGATATGTGGAACGGGAAGCAGGGAAAGAGGGTTTCTTTTTACAGGGTAGGGTTGTCAGCTCTACGCATCCTCAACAATCATATTATATTGGGACTTATAGTTTATAGCGGTTCCAAACCACTACAAGCATCCATGACACAACCTGGACTAGAATCCGAAACCTGTGTCATCGAGCACCAGAAGTGCTGGCCACCCCGACCATCAGGCCTTCCAGGGCAATTACGTATCACGCAAAATATTTCTCAAATATTAATCATGGTTTCCACTACTAAAACGAGATTCTTTGTCACATGTTCCACCAAGTCGAGACGTTTTTAAAAACAGATGTGTCAAAGCAGACGCTTCCTTCAATTTTAAACAATTCACGATTGAGTAACGTCCTTAGTTACCAAAGACAGGAAGCACTCGTTTCATCTAATTAATTCAGTTGAATTGTCACAATTATAATTGATACAATAAAATACAGATACCAAATTCCCCAATTCATGTTTTGACTATTTTCATTTGCAGTTTTTGATGATAGCAGAATTATGGAATATTCATCATTAGCTTGTGTGTATAACAGAGAGGTTTAACAGTACATGCATTCAACATTACTTCCAGGGCAATTACTTATTGCAAAAGTATTTCTCAATTTTAATTAGGGACATCGCACTGCTGATGCGAGATGTCATACTTTCCACCAAGTCGACTCGTTTTTCAAAACAGGCTTAACAAAAAGTCGATGCCTCCAACAGTTTTTAAACAATTCGCCATTGAGTGATGTCTTTAGTCACCAAACACAGGGAAGCACTCGTTTCATCTAGTTAATTAAGTTAAATTGCCATTCTCAATTGAAGTTCCACAATTATAATAGATACAATAAAATACAGATACCAGATTCCAAACAACCTCGTATTTTGACTTTTTTTTATTTGCCATTGTTAGTATAATTATAGAATATTCATTCTTGTCTTGCACGTGTAACAGAGATTTTACAATGCATGCACTCAATATTACTATTTGCACAATTGCTTATTGCAAAAATACTTCTCAAATTTTATTATCAGGATATAGCACTACTGATGCGAGATTTTTTGTCACATGTTCCACCAAGTCGACTCGTTTTCGATAACAAAGAAGATTCACCCACCAGATTTTAAACAATCCGACATTGAGTGATGTCTTCAGTCACCAAAGACAGGAAGCACTCGTTTTCATCTAATTAACTAGACATCAGAGGTGCATCCTCACGCGAACCCAACCTCCGCGGAGAAGGCACGCAGATAATCCATTTCGCGACGGCCAGAACAAACTCCCTAATTAAGTCCACCCCCGGGAGAGGAAGCTCCCTCCCTCGAAGCGGGGCTTATCGACCCCCTGAATAAATATTTGGCCCGTCGCTCTTATTAGAGAGAGAGAGAGAGAGAAATGTTTGATGGAGAACTCGAGAAAAATATTCTGGAAACAAAGAGAGACACTTTCAGCGATCCCGTTTCATTCTTCTTCTTCTTTTTCGAACATTCTTTTTTTTTTTATTCTATTTCCTCCAGTTCTTCCATCGGAGCATTATTTCTGATTGGGCCCAATCGGTTTGATTTTCATCTTCTGGAGAAAGAAGAGGTTCCTTTCCTAATTAAACTCGGAAATGTATTTTTTCCCGAAATCACGGGGTTTCTTCCCACCCCCCCCCCCTCCGGCCTCTTCCTGTTATCGTCACCTTGCCGAGTACTTCGAGAGGGAGGGAGGTTTTTTTTTTTTTTAATGACTCTCATTGGTTGCGTCTTTACGTGACGAACTTACTTGAAAGACACCTTCATATAAAAAGTATTTTTTATTTAAAAGCAATGTAGTAATTTATCTTATCATTTTAATTGTCTTGATAACACGCAAAGTTATCTAATAGGTTGGAAGTGAATTTTCACCTGAAATCAGAATTTTCAGCAGTTCGTCATGTAAGGGGAAACATTTTAATGATTCTCATTCTTTTTATATGTATATATAATTTATCTTATCATTATACACTATCTGGAAGAAAGTGACGGGACACCCCTCGAAAAGTAGAAAAGTCGACAATACAGCTGACACATGCGCAATAATAGGTATCACGAGTCAGCCATATCCTATAAAATACTCTGTGGAGTCGACTAGAGTTGTTTTTGTCAAGATGCCGCCACGGGAAGAGTTGTCTGAGTTCGAGAAAGGTGTGTTGGTTGGATTGCATCTTGCCAAGGTGTCAATTAGGGAGATATCCGTCTCGTAACTGCTCAAAATCAACTGTAGCACGTATTGTGTGTCACATAACAAGACTGAGGGACACTGTCAGAACAAAACCCCCGAAGTGGACTACCTACAGTTCTCACCAGCAGGGACCGGCGGGTGCTCTGCAGGGGAGATTCAAGTAACCGTCAAACATCCATGGATAACATCGCTAATGAGTTTAGACAAGCCACAGGTGTGGCCGTTTCGACCAAGACTCTTCGTATCGAGGCCCATAAGCTAGGTTACACTGGACGTTCGGCGGCCCATAAGCCTTTGATTACGAAAACCAACAAGAAAGCGAGCCTTCGATGGGCCAAAAGACCACCGTACTTGGACTCTGGATGAAACGCTTCCTTTGGGTGACGAGTCACGATTTACCCTTTCCCGTTCCGATGGACGTGTTTGGGTATGGCGTTTACCAGGAGAACGCCTTTTGCCCGAGTGTGTCGTCCCAACTGTAAAGTTTGGTGGAGGAGGATTGATGGTATGGTCCTGTTTCTCCTGGTATGGGGCTGGCCCACTGGTGAAGGTTGATGGTGCGATGGATGCCGATAGATACTGTGATATTCTCGACAATCAAGCCCTTCCTACCTTGTGGGCAACGTACGGTAGGGATGATTGCTGGTATCAAGACAACAACGCAACATGCCATGTTGCAAGGAGGACTCTTGATTGGTATGTGGACAGCAACGTTAAACGCATGGGTGGCTGATTTACCTTTGATCTTAACCCAATTGAACATCTCTGGGACGAATGGACCGTCGGTTGAGAGCTTGCACCCCACTCCCAAAAGCAAGCCTGAATTATGGAACTTCCTGTTAAACATTTGGAAGGAAATTCCTCTTGCCACTATGGCTAATTTTTAGTGGAAAGCATGCCCAGAAGGGTTGCAGCTGTGATCGCAGCCAAAGGAGGCCCTACCTCCTATTAATGTTAATAAATATGGGTTTATGTCGTTATAGTGTCGTGTCCGTTACTTTCTTCCACATAGTGTAATTGTCTTGATAATATATAAGTTTTCTAATGGGATGGAAGCGAATTTTCACCTGAAATCATCAGAACTTTCAGCAGTTCGTGGAGTGAAGATGAAATTTTTAATGTGTTTCATTCTTTATGTGTCTAGCATAATGGAAAACTTCTCCCTTCGCTGATAAGATGAATTATTGCATTGTTCCAAAACTGTTTTTTATGAACAATGCAATATTTCATCTTACCAGCATAATTGTCTCAATAATTCATAAATCCCTTAAAGCGAATTTTCATTTTAAATTATCAAAATTTTCATCAGTTAGTCGAATGAGGGTGAAAGTTTCTAATGAGTTTAATTTTTTATATGTCTAGCATAATGGAAATCTTTGTCGTACCAAAACTTTTTGTTTATAAACAATGTAATAATTCATCTTATCAGCATAATTGTCTCATTAACCTAAAGATAATTTTATGATAACACGTAAGTCCCCTAAAAAGAATTTTCATCTAAAATCATCAGAATTTTTAGCAGTTTATCGAATGAAGGTGAACTTTTTGTGACACCGATTCTTTATGTGTCTCGAGGGATGGAAAATTTCGTCGTACCAAAAACTTTTGATTAGGAATAATGCAATAATTCATCTTATCAGCATAATTGTCTCGATAACACATAAGGCTTCTAAAGTGAATGTCCACTGGAAATCATCAGAATTTTCAGTAGTTCGTCTTCGAGAAAGAGGAAGTTTTCTTACTGATTCTTCTTCGCAGTGTCTTTAAGCGGCAAACTTATTCAATTACTTGAAAGTACTTTTATTTGGAAACAATGCAATAATTAGGCTTATCAGTACAATCTTCTTGATGCAACTTGAATTGCGGAATGAGGTGGAAGTGGATTTCCATCTGAAATTGTCAGAATTTTTATCAGTTCATTTTCGAATGAAAGTAAACTTTTTAATAATTCTCATTTACAGTAAATGGTTGTCGAAGTTGATGAAAAATCTTTCCATAAAAAGTGTATTTGCTTAAAAAATGCAGAAATTTATCTTATCAATATAATTGCCTTCATAATATGAAAATTTTCTAATAGAATGGAAGTAAATTTGCATGTGAAATCGTATTATAAGTTAAGAAATTATCAGACTTTTCTTCAGTTCTTTTTCGAGTGGAAATGAGTTTTTTTAATCACTATCACTCGCCGTGCTTTTGTGTATCGAACTTACTGGAGGAAAATAAATCATTTTATTAAGTTGAACGGTGCGTAATGAAGGAATTAGATAGACAATTTTGAATGGAAAAAATATTTAATGTTGTACATAGTTAATCATTAATATATCTTATATCCTTTTTCTATAACATTTAACTATCTTTCGGACAACTTTTTGCTTTCATCTAAAAGAACTTTTTGTTTTGCCAGTGGCCTTGGCTGTTGTACCACTGATGATGATGAAGTCCACTTTTAAATAATTTGTACATCATCTGACATAAATATTATTTAATTGCTCTGTGAAATATTAATTATTTCATTACTTGAAATAAAAGGCTATAATTCATAAATATACAAAAAAAAATTGAAATTTATTTTTATATCAAAATCAATTGTCTTGAAATCGATTTATTTTGAATGCAAACCATGCAATGTTTAATTGTAAAAAAAAATGTGCTTAAAATAATTTTTCTGTAATAAACCAGAAACTGTACCTATTTTACTATTGCCAAAAAAAAAAATCAGACAAAAGTAAACAACAATTTAAACAAGGTTTTTTAAACAAGGTGCATGTTGTCGTCAACAAAGGTAATTTTGAACAAGGTTTCCAACATTTTTTATAAAACACCCTACCAAATAAGGAATCGTATTCTATGAATATTAAAAATCTATATAAAATGTGCTGTAGGTATTCATCCAAATATTTATAAAGAAAAAATGGAAAATGATATAGATAAAAGAACAACTAAATAAGCAACAGCAGCTATCAAACAGCTAAATTTAAACATTGCTTTATGCATTCCAAGGAGTTAAGTCTCGGCAAAAACAAGTCCCGTGTTAAAATTCTGAAAAAGTAACACTCCCAAATTTATTTACCCAGTTCCGCAAATTGCTTTTCCTGCACAATTACGGAGCTCGTTTACCTGCGAACCGTTTTGAATCGCGGCCAGAACCGTTCTGTGCGTCGGGTAACTGCGAATAAATCGCCATTACCGAGTGCTTGCTTACAGTGGAGGCGATCCTTTCATGTTGGGAGGCTGATGGTTCATTATTCCTGGCAAATGGTTAAATCATTCGTGACAAACTACCAGTTGTATTTGTTATATTTTCGGCTTGAAATTAGCTGGAAATGGTTATGGGGAAGCGTTCTTAGCGTCGAAAATTTCGTGCTTGTGATGTGATTGAAGTAACGTTCGTGAGAATAATATGAAGAATTTTATTATTCATAGAATAAGATTCCTTTTTTTTGGTAGGGTGTTTTATATAAAAAAAGTGTGTTGGGAACTTTGTTTAAAATTATTCTACTTTAGTGTGATTTTTTTTTTTTTTTTTTTGAAAAGAAATAAGACAAAAACGGTTATGTACATTATCGTAACGTAACTGGTATACTTAACATTACCGCAACGGTAATGTATGTATAGTAATGTAAGCAGTAATGTACGTTTTCGGACTATCGGCTTAGTTAGAATAATAACGGAAAAGTCAGTCATATTTAAAATAAATATCTTTAAAAAGTAGTTTTATGATTTAACACGCATTCATTAAATAAGAAAAATAAATTAATCAAATTAAATTTAAACTAATTATTAAATAAATTAAAAAAAGTAAAATAATTAAAACGAACCTTTTTTTATTTACAAAGAAAAACATTTTTTTATCTTTTGTCATTGTAATCGAAATTAATTTTTTATTATTATTTATTTTTATTATTATTTATTTTAGTTTCTCTTAAGTTGAATTCTACTATAGTGCTATGGTAGGAATTTCATTGAGATTAGGCTGGGTTTGTCCCTATTCGGTCATTTTATGCACACATTAAGTTAATTAGACCGGGACCTACAGTTTAAAGTGGATACCGAACCACACCCAAATATCCATACCACCACCAGGAAACGAACCTGAAACCCGACGTACCAAAGGCCAGATATGATAGCCATTGGCCATCAGGCCGCCAAGTTACAGATGTTTGGTTTGCTTCTCTACGATCATTTTGTGTACACGAGGGCTAAACAGATCGGGAACTACAGTTTAACGTGGATTCCGAACTACACACAAACGTCCATGCCGCGGCCAGGATTCAAACTTGAAGCCCGTGACACCAATCGCCACAAATGTCTTGAAATCAATTTGCATTGAATGCAAATCATATAGTATTTAATTGTAAAAATATGTGTCTAAAATAATTTTCTATAATAAACCACTGCTATAGGTATTTATCACAAACACTATAAAGAAAAAAATGGAAAATGATATAGTTAAAAGCAATAACTAAATAAGCAACAGCAGCTATCAAACAGCTAAATTTAAACATTGCTTTATGCATTCCAAGGAGTTAAGTCTCGGCAAAAACAAGTCCCGTGTTAAAATTCTGAAAAGTAACACTCCCGAATTTATTTTTACCCAGTTCCGCAAATTGTTTTTCCTGTACAATTACGGAGCTCGTTTACCTGCGAACCGTTTTGAATCGCGGCCAGAACCGTTCTGTGCGTCGGGCAACTGCGAATAAATCGTCATTACCGAGTGCTTGCTTACAACGGAGGCGATCCTTTCATGTTGCGAGGCTGATGGTTCATTATTCTTGGCAAATGGTTAAATCATTCGTGACAAACTGCAAGTTGTATTTATTATAGTTTCGGCTTGAAATTAGTTGGGAATGGTTATGGGGAAGCGTTTTTGGCTTCGAAAATTAACTGGCGCCTTGTGATGTGATTGAAATAACGTTCGGGAGAATAACATGAAGATTTTTAATATTCATAGAATGTGATTCCTTTTTTTTTTGGGGGGGTGTTTTATTAAAAAAAGTGTTGGAAACTTTGTTTAAAATTCCACTATTTTTGTTCTGGCAATTGTAATGTACGTACCAGTTTCTGATTATCTGTGTTTTTAAAATAATCCTGAAAAATCAACTTTATATTTAAAATAAATATATTTAAAAAGTATTTATTTAACTAATGTTTTATTAGGTTATACAAGAAAAATAAATTAATCAAATTTATTTTACTAATTTAAACTAAACTAAACTTAATTAAACTAATTATTAAATTCAAAAGTTAAATAATTAAAAGAAACAATAGCAGATTGCAGTTTTCCAGCTTGCACTATAGTTTGATATATAGTAAGAAAGTCCAATCATCACATGCTGAGAGCAAGCATTCGATCGTCATAAATAGTAAACTCTAAATATCTCACTGACCTAGAGAAATTATTTACTAATAAGCTACTATTCTGATTCATGAAATGTGAGAATACATGTTTGACATGAGAATACTTTCCGTCCAGATGCGAGTCAAAAGGGTGCGTTACATTCGTCGATCTAAACATTTTTTTATTACACAGTCCAGTCACATTAATGTGACCACCTGTCAAAAGCCAGAATATACACTCTTGTATATTCTGGCTTTAAGTGGAGTGTGGAATGTGGTATTGAGTGGAATTCTTTATATACACTCCACTGCAATGTGCTGCCACCTGCCTTTTGTGATTGGCTATTTCACGTTGACGTCGAAAGTAGGTGGTGGTCACATTAATGTGACTGGACTGTGTATCAGGTAAAAAGTACACAATATATTGTTATGTTTACTATTTAAAATATCCTAATGCAAAATACTAATTATAATTTTAATAATCATTCAACGATATGGTAAGAAAACTTATATGCATAAGGGAAACCTGACAATATGGCGCTTCTAGGAAAGTCTGCTATTACTTCATAGTTCCTTTTCTTTATTTCAGTTAGCGTGAGATTTATTTTGCATAAAGGTGTAACGAATGTTCTGTCCGTTATTCCGATTGAAATAAAATTAAATGCAAAAAATGTGTTTATTTCACCACGAACATAGTCGCCATTCTCTTCAATGACATCTTCCCCTCTCAGCTATTGGATGACTTTTGTAAAAATCATCTTTACATTGATTCATTTTTACCTGAAAAAGGAATATTGCTTCACTTTAATATCTGCTGTTAAAGACAACAAAGTTCCGCAAAATGATTCTGTAGGCTTTTAAAAAAAATGAACATCTTCTTCTTCTACTGCTGGAGCAAAGTCAGCTGAGAAAAGTGATTGAAACATAATTTCCACGTTAAATTCTTATATTATAATTCTTTCAAATTTCATATTTTGTGATGTGTCATGTCATGTCTTAATTATGTTGCAGAATCATTCCTTTTCTGTTTATCCTTTTTTTTTTTTTACTACAAATATATTATCAAGTGTCTTAGCTTCAGACAGTTAACTTTAACTGTTATTGTTTCATTGCCATCTTACAGCTCATAATGAACACTTAGTTTTTTTTTTATACCACCCTACATTCAAAAACATCTTTGGATTCAGACACTTCCAGACAGTTGCATAGGTCTTGAATGATGCCTAAACTGTTGCCTTTTGAGCTTAATATAATTATAGAATAGTGATACTCAAAAAATTGAGGTCCATGATCCCCTAGAACAGGAATCTCCAAGCTTTTTAGTCTAAGAGCCATACTGACTACTTCACTAAGGACCAAGACCTAGCTAGCTCGTTTCAGAACTTACCGGCGAGTGAGGTATCTACAGCGTAGGGCCAAGGGGATGTACTCACTCCTGTTCGCAATTTCGGTTGGCATTTATGGGCAAGTATCAAAGACATGTCATTGTGACGGAGATGCTATCTTTCGGTACAGTAGTACAGCGCCATCTTCTAGGAAGCATCAGAATTACACAAAAACGTCAGTTATGCTTGGTTAGTCGAAGAATACAGCGTCATTTTGTAGCGAGTAATAGGGCTAGAGTATTGCAGAGAACTATACCCCAGGGATCAAGATCTAAGTGGTTTGGTACAGAACTAGTTGGCGAGTTATGTACAGCGTTGGGCCAAGGGACTTACCGTTGGTACTTACGTGTAAGTATCAAGAACGCGTCATTGTGATGGAGATACCATCTTGCAGTATAGTCGTACAGTTCCATCTTCTAGGAATCTGTAGAATTACGCAAAAACATCAATTATGTCTTGCTAGTTAAAGTGTACAGCGCCTTTTTTGTTGCTAGTAGCAGAGCTAGGGCATTGTATATTGTAGTCAAAATAGTCTATGTTAGGCTAGATTGATGGTACTCGAGGGCCGTAGTATGGAGACCAGGGCTCTAGAGGATCACGAAGCGTTTCTAGGGGCCTGCTAGGGGTCCGTTAGCTAAAATATTAGTCTATTTACGTTTGTTCTTATGCCCTATTTATTGTTGGTAAAATTTTCTTTTTATAAATGTTGGTTATAATTTGGATATTCACTTACCTTAATAAAAATATTTTATTAGCATTGACTTATATGTTAATTGCAGTTAACTTAAATCTTAATTTAAAAAATGAGAACCCCTGTCGTAGTGGGATGCACTGGTTTAACATAGTTAATTAGAAATTAAAACGGTGTTACAATGCCTTATAATTTTCCCTCATGAAGACGGACAGAACTTTCGTTACAAACTGATGTGTTGATAAGTATGTTACAGTGCTAAAATGCTGTGAAGTAGCAATTGTCAGTGTGTTTGTTGATGCTGAAGCGTTTCTTTATGTGTGTTTTGCAGGTGGGCGTGGGATGTGATGGGCAATAAGCTGAGCTGTTCGTGCGCCCCTCTGATCCGGAAGGCGTACCGCTACGAGGACTCGCCGTGGAACAACTCCCGCAGGAGAGACGGACACCTGCTCAGGTCAGCTAACTATTGGTGTGTACTCCCTGCTGCTGCTGCCTGTAGCGCTCACCGCACACCGCGGCGCCCCCGCTTTCACGGCAGTACCCTCCGTTCACCTTATACTTAATGCACCATCACAGCCACCACATTATGTAGATTTCACAGTGATATTTACTTTTAACTGTCTCAACTTATCCTACGGTTGTGCACTCAACATTTGTAGTGTGGTTATAAAACTATGTTAGATCAGAGATGCACATATTTATGAAGTTTCTATGTTTCAGGGTAACTTGCAGCACAAAACACATATTTTTACGTCCGTGTACATAAAAAAATAAATGTAATGCAAAAGCAAATAAAAAATGTAATGCGGAACGTTACATTAGTTTAAAAAAGTTTTTAGTAATCAAATGCAAAAAGTAATTAGTCAAATAGTATTCATTTATTGATTTTTCTTATAACCATGTCTAACACTTTTTGTGTATGTAGATATAATCAGGCCTGCTCTTTTTAATGCATTTTGCAGTAAAAAAAACACATCTATTTTGTGGAGCACAATTTTAAAATGGATCTTACTTTTCGGCAACAAATATTGTACAGATATAAAAAAATTAATAAAGTAGATAAGGATCCTGCATTTAGGCTAGAATATCATAGACAAAGCCTTTTTTATGATTTTTCTACAATGGTGCAACAGCCCTATTTTGGTCTAAGACCGTCTGTTTACTGTCCATCCTACAGTCCATCTAACTAATTACCCTACAGTCCATTTTGGACTATGGCCGTCTGCCTATTGGCAAATTCTGAAACATGAAGTAGGGTTGTCAACTCAGCTCTCCAGAATCGTATTAGACAGAGACCTACGGTTTAAAGTGGGTTCTGAACCACTACAAATATCCACTGCACCGTCGGAACTCGATCCCGAAATTTGTAGTACTGAGAGCCAGAGTGCTAGCCACTTGGCCATCAGGCATAGATGATCTTCTAGTGTGCAATAAAATTAAAATTTTTAAATATTTCTTAAATAATGCTGGATCATGTTCTCTTTTTAATTTCCATCAAAATATGACAATCTTTTATTTGAATTTGACATTTCGAATCTAGGACTTTAAATTCGAATAAAAAGCCATTAAACTATGGAAACAAATATGGATTCTTTAATGCAAAGTGTTTTTTTTTTTTTTCCAATACGTGTTTTGACAATCTCCAGTAGAGCTTTCCTGCCCCAATAAGAGCAAAATTCACGTCTGAGAATGTTGGAATTGTTATCTTAAAAAGCTTTTTCATTGCTCCATTTACGCTCTGTTTTCGTATTATTATTATTTTAAATGACGATTACTGCATTTTGTAAATGCATTCCGCTGTAAACTAAAAAGCTCATTCAAGCTTCATGCACAATTAGTAGTGTATAAAAGTTTTTTAAAACAGAGATACCCAGACTTCCGCCTACGCTTTTCTTGGCAAACATCGCCGTTCTACTTAAAGTATGTAATTGGAAATTTTTATGAAATATTTTCAGATTTTCACGAAAGATTAAAACAAAAGCGCACCATCCAGTTTGAGTAAAAAGTAAACATAAATATTAGATATTTTATTCAATATCTTCTTCACTATTATTTATTTTATTCAATATTTTTTTGAAAATAACTTGCCCACCAAGATACAAGTTCCCGATACACACACACACACGCACGCACGCACGCACGCGCACGCACACATTATCTCTGCTAAATTATCTAAACTATTTTACAATTGCACCAAACAATGTAGATGTGGTTAATGCTAAATAATACATTGAAATATGCCATCCCAATGTATGTTGGATCACACAATTGTGAACAAATATTTTTAGGCATGATTCTAAAAAATAAATAAGTCAATTTAACTAATCACTTTTGCTTTTATGTAATACAAAAATTTTTTTTTTTATTAAATTTATGTCATATAGCGCGTCAAATTCTTATTTACTTTAATTTATATGATGAAAAGCAAATTCTTTATTTATAACAGCAATTTTTTTATTCTTTTGCTTTCTCATTATATTGCATTATTTATATTTTATTATATACAGAGGAATAAAGTAAATAAAGACGTTAAAGAAGGTTTTTAGAAATTTATTTTTGTGAGGTACGCAGCCATATTACATATGAGCACATAGGACCTGCGGCTTAACAAATCTGTACATCTCTGCTTTACAGCAATTAATTACTTTTTATTATATTCTTATTCTTATTTTATTTTGAAGAAGTTTTCGAACTTTTTAAACGATTTCTGTCAGTAGGAAAGTTATCTTTTAAGTAATGCACAAGTGGCGACAGTGCAGAATGATAGGTAAAGAAATTCAAAGGAAATTGTATCAGTTGGTTACATACGAAATTCATAGTCCAGAGAAGTTTAGTAAATAGTGTGTTAAGTACTGTAACTGAGAAAATCAAGTGTAAACTGCCTTGGCCATGCCAAGAATAAGCGTTGATGATTATGATTGCCAGTGTGTTCTAATCGCTCAAAAGAAACACAAATTCTTTATAGGCGCAAGTATGAAAAAAATTAGGAATTTTTGTGATGTTCAATGTGTTTTGTGCTTCTTTGAATATGACTATTGAAAGAATATGAATAGTCTTGAATATTGAAGAACTGATAAAAATTATTTAAATTCTTAAATAGAGAACAACCATCAATAAAAAAAAAAAAAAATAAGTTCCCCTCATAGACAGTTATTATTAAATAAAACGCTTCAACTGTTCGCTACCGTTAATCTATAATAAAAAATATTTTCTATCCTTTAATAAAAATATTTTTTTATTATTGAAATTTCAAACGTTACTACTTTTGTTTCAGTATGATGTAGAAATACTTTACATTTCATTTATATATTTCTGTAAAAATCTGATTTTGATATTAAATAAAATTATATATATTTTTTTAATTTATGATAAACTAAAACTAATTTTATTGCTGTTATTTAATATATTGCCATAATATCACAAGGGCACACATATCACAATTAGCCATATAGCCATTAGCATAAGTATAGCCAGGCAGCCTATCGCACAACGCACTTTGCAATGCTTTTACACTTAATCGCTTTCAGAACGCATATTGCAGGTCATAGATTTTATTGCTTTGTTACATTACAAAATCACATGTTTTAAAAATGTAGAGAATTGGACAAGTTTTTTTTTTTTTTTTTTACATTACACTCAAATCTACAGAAATGAATAGTTAAAAAAATCCTTCAATATGACAAATTCCAACATATTGTGGTCCGATATTCCCCTCCAGATGTAAGCAATCCGATAGCCACTAAGGTGCCAAGAATGTCCCAAGTGGGTTAGCAATCAACAGTTCACAGAACTTCAAGCATTTCTTCAAGTTTCTGTTGTTGGACGTTGTCCGCACACAGAAACATAGCACACATCAGTCTCTATTTTTCCCCGAGAACCACATATATAAATTTGTTTGTGTTCCTCTAATAAATTAATTCACATGCTAGACCTTTGCAAATGGTTACAAAATAATTAAACAAAAATAAAATACTATGGTACTAAACATAATAATATAAAAATAATAAGCATACAACGCTAAGCAAGAAGTAGAAATTCAAATTATTAAAAATTATAATATTTACCATTTATATATATATATATATATATATAAGAATGATACTTAGAAAATATTCAGGCACAACATTATGTTATTCATTAATATGTATTCATAATAGGAAACAAATTACAAACAATTGTTTCCCTTCTATTGAAAAACTTTTACAATTTCATAATGTTCATGTCTAATTTATTGTAGCAATTTCACAATTTTAATTTAGCAATATCTTCTTATTATGAAACTAATTGACGTAAAAATAATCTTCTTCTTCATTGGCGTAACAGCCAACAACCGACTGCCAATTCTTTTTTTTTTTTTTTTTTTTTTTTTTTTTTTTTTTACGGGGTAAGGTTGCCAGCCCTACACCCAGCCGTCTACAGTCACTGGACCTATGGTTTAAAGTGGATTCCGAAACACAATTCATACAATTCACCTCCGGGATTCCAACCCGAAACCTGTGGCACCAAACGCTAGTGTGCTAGTTATTCGGCCACCAGGCCCTAATAATAATCTTAAGATAAAAAAAGTTTGGTCTAAGATTTCTTTAAGTCAAAAATTTTCCAATCATACTGTAAAATATTAGTTCATATTAATAATATTATGTGTAAATTTTCTTTCACAATATTATGAAAACAAACGTTTAAACAGGATAGAAAATGTTAAAAAAATTATAGCAACAAAAAGTCAATGTTTCAATTTAGACACTTTGTCTTTTCAAAGGTATCCATTTGCGATCCACGCTACATATAATTATCGTTTCACAACATCGTGAAAAGCTCATGAATCTGAAACTTCACTTAAAAGCATTGCCTGTTGCTTTCCCTCTCACATTTTTAATAGGTAACCTAACTGCACGTAGATATTCCTTTTCAACGAGTTCCTTAAATACTTTAAATCTGGTGTGAATTGTATCCATGAAACTAGACTTCAAACTTCACCAACAAAAATGTCCGCTTCTATAACTCCTTGTCTGAGACAATGAACATTGGTAGGTTTCACAGCCATTTTCACATACTTTCTTGGTTGTGAGAGGTGTTCTCTTGCCGATTCACCAAATCCTGCTACTTCTTCTTCAATGGCGCAATAGCCTCATGGTGGATCAAGGCCGCCTGCCTACCGGCAGATTTTGAGACAGATGTTTCCTTTTACGGGTAGAATTGTTAGCCCTATACCGAACACTCTACAGTCACATTAGATTCGGGAATTACGGTTTAGTGAATTCCGAACCACTGCAGACATCCATGACACAGCAGGAATTAGAACCAAAACCTGTGGCATCGAGCACCAGAGCTCTAGCCCAAATCCTGCTACTTGAGATAATAAGAAGGAATTTTTTTCTTTTGTTTCTTATTTTATTTGTGTTATTTGCTTGGTTAATACTTTTAATTCTATATTCTTCGATTTTTCTGATATCGAACTTTCTGATTGTTTCTGATGCCTTTTCCGAATTTCATTCTTCCAGATCAGAGGCCAGATCTTCAAAATTTAGTTCAACAGACTTAAATCTCGTTTATTCTCCCAAATATAGTTTTCTTTCGCTCCTTCAATAAGCGGTGGTCTAATGGCCAATTGGCTAATGCTCTGGCCTTTGGTACCACAAGCTTCAGGTTCGAATCATGGTGCTGGCATGTCAGTTTGTTAGTGGTTTGGAATGCACGTTAAACTGTACGTCTCCGTCTAATTTGCCCAGAGTGTGCAAAAAATGACCGTAGAGCGGCAAAACAAAACAAACCTTGAACAAATGATAAACATCAGGTATTATCAATGCCTCCTCAATGCGGTCTTTCTGACTGTTTCTGATACACTTTCCGAATTCTTTTCCTCCAGATTAAATGGTAGATTCTCAAAATTTACTTCTACAGACTTTGGTTTTTCTCCCAAATATTTTTTTCTTTTGTTTCTTCAATTAGAGATAAACATAAGGTGTTATCAATGCCTCCTCGTTTAATCTTTGCATGCATGGACAAAATGTCTAACATCTTCCTCATCTGTCCAAAGTCTAAGTGGAATAGGGGTAGGCTTAGCTTTTACATGAAGTCAAATGCAGGTCTTAAAATATTTTCTCTACTTGAATGTAACGATTCTCCCGGTATCACAAACTTCCGCAGTATTGTAATCTCCGCACCACTATCGATGATCCTTTGCAACTTACGGCTTCCCACTCTGAAATCAATCGGACTGAATTTACCATTCGTTTCACCTTCCGGAATTTTCCAATCAAAGCCAGCACTACTCATTTTATCCCCGACTCCATTCAAATGTTCCTCCTCAGAATCACTCTTGTCTGTTCCATTAACTCGAGCTAGCGTATTCCCTTTTGGATAAAATCTCTTTGACTTTAATTCAAATTCACGCAACTTCAATTCATGTTCTCGTGCAAGTTGTTTTTCCTGTCTTTCTCTCTTTAACCTTTCTCTTTCCATTTTCTTTTCTCTCTAGTATTTCTCTTTCTCGTCAAGCACTTTCAATTGATAAATAAAACTTTCCTCAAATTCAGGAGATTCATTCTCATTAGACTCAGATTCATCTCATTTCATTCTCATTCAAATTCAGGAGACTCATTCATTTTTAGTGACTTACTCTCCAAATTCACTAGCTGATCTACTAGATTCTCTTTTTTGAATATGTCTAAAAATGATATGATGCTTTCCTTATCTATTTAACCCAGTAACAATAATACAACAGGTATATATTAACTAATATACACTATATTTAAGATTTTTGATAAAAATTCATCGCCATAAATTATGTTTGGGCCTGATGGCCGAGTGAGTAGATCTCTGGCGCTCAGTGCCACAGGTTTCGGTTCCGGCGGTGCCATGAATGTTTGTAGTGGTTCGGAATTCACTTGCAGAAGGTCCCGGACTGTAAATCCCGGTCTCTTAAGACTGCAAGAGCGTCACGAAGCCAAGTCAGACTTCTAACTACGGGTGCTTCATCACAACAGAATCTGCCCTCTTTCCCCCCATCCATGAGTAGATTACTCATGGGATGTCCATCCACACTACAGGACACTGAGGAGTAGTCACACACACACATGTTGAAAGGGTTCAGAAGTTTCTTAGTGGTTAATGCGCTGGAATTCCAACTTGGTTTGAAACCTGGTAAGCAAACCAATAAATTTCCCTTGTATTCGCCAGAAATGGACACCACAAATCTGTATTCCACAAAGTTATTTCATTTCATTGGAGGAGGTGGCAGAAGACTGTTAATTCCTTCAAATGACGAGTGGCATTATGACCAATTTGGCTGGCGCTCTGGCCTTTAGTACAACAGGCTTCAGATTCGAATCCTGGCGATGACATGGATATTTGTTAGTGGTTCGAATCCACGTTAAACTGCAGGTACCGGTCTAGTTAGTCTAAAGTGTGCATAAAAAGACCGTTGAGCAACAAACCAGACAGTAAGTCCTGGCCTAATATGGCTATAGAGTTTTGGGCTGACAAACAAACAAAACAAAAAAAAACATCTCTTTTCAAAATCTGCGAGCAGGCAGACAGCCTTGGCCAAACCAAAGGTTGTTGCACCAATGATGATGATGATGATGATTATATTTTCAAGATCACAGTATAAACATTAAAAATCATTATATATATCACAATGTCTATTTCTTTAATAAAACAAAAACAAATAATTATCTTTAAAATACAACTCTAATACTTTAAAGTGTAAGCTTTTAACATCATTTGCTCTTAAATTAATATTCTTCAGTAGCACATTATTCGATTAATTCAATTTTCTAAAGGAATTAACATGATTTCTTAATTTTCAAAAAATACAGCATACATACAAATGCAAACCGCACCAGGGGCTACGATGTATGCATCCTCCTTGTATTAGAAAATAGACTTCAGTAAAATGTCAAAGTTACCAAGTACATGTAATAAATAGGAGGAAGGCAAGGTGCAACAACATTTTCTCCTCTCTCTAGGGAGGGCGCAAAAGTAAAAGTTTTTAGAACCACTGCAATAAGCGATGCAAAATGAAAAGAAAGTTGAAGAAGAAATAAAATAAAAAATTAATGCCGTGCTATTTTCTCCTTTTTCTGGTAAACAAACGAATTCCTGGCAACACGCTCTAGAATTCCATGCGGACCTGTGCGACGACAGACTCAAACGAGTCTTTTTCCCAAATAAAATTTACATTGAGTGCCTCCCCTCTCTTAACAAGTTATCCTTAAAAGGAAAACCTCCCCTCTGACTCAGCCAGAGATGGAAGAAAGAGCTGTTTGTCCAGCTCCTCTGCCGGTCGCCATGACAACTTCCCCCAATTCCCCCAAGTGATGATCCACCGGTTATTTTAACAATAACAGAAAGGAATGATCCCCCTTCCTGGATTGGAGGCATTTGAGCGAAATGCCCTCAATGCCGATAGAGGTTGGAAAGGAAAGCATTCTCTTCTCTATCTCTGCCTCAGAAAGGTAAGGGGAGAAAGTTAGCAACGGGAGATTTATTTCCAGATATAAAAGGTTAAAAGTTCTTACCCATGACCTGGCGGATCTTTTAAAAGGATAATTTATTCAAAAAAAAAAAAAATGACATTCAGTTTGTAATTATTCCTTTTATGGGAAAATATTTTTCAAATACTGGTTTGTTCTAGAATACTTATTTTTCTTCAAAAAATTAAAAGCATGTATTGTTGGAGGAATTATCAATGGGTTTTATCCTATTTTGTTTGGTTTTTATTATGAAAAAATTTTTTAATGTAGCTGCCAATGCATAGGCATTTATCTTAATGCCATTAGCAAGGACTCATCGCTGTTACTCATTTAGTACTACCCAGGATGCACGTGTAGCTTTCAGATATGATGTTTGTGAGTGGTGACATGGATGTTTGTGAGTGGTTCCAAAGGCCGGAATGCTAGCCAATTGGCCATCAGGCCGATTTTTAGGTATTGAAGAACATCGAGTCAAGTGTCTGTAAAAGAAAGAATCTTGCCAGGTGTATGTTATCATGAGTAAACTCGTGTTTGCTTTTAAAAGATAATACAAGGTAACCCAAAAAACACTTTTTAGTTCAGAATTAAAAATTGATTTTCACACGAGTTAATTCGGGATTTTCTGAAAAAGATAGAAAATATGAAACACATAGAGTGAAGAGAAATAGAAGAGATGTTTGTCCAGCTCCTCCGCCGGTCGGCATGACCCCCTTCCCAATTCCCCCAAGTGATGATCCGCCGGTTATTTTAACAATAACAGAAGGAAGAAGGATCCCCTTTCCTGGATTGAGGCATTTGAGCGCGAAATGTCCCTCGGAAGAGGTTGGAAAGGAAAGCATTCTCTGCCTCAGAAGGTACTGAGAGAAAGTTAGTAACGGCAGGTTTTATTCCAAAGAGAGAAAAAAAAAGGTAGAAATTCTTACTCATGATCACGGTGTATCTTTTAAAAAGGATAATTTATTAAAGAAAGAAAAAAATGACATTTAGTTTGTAGAATTAAATATAATCGGGTGGAACCTAACATTTCCCTTAATATAATTTTTTTTTTTTTCAAATACAGGTTTGGTTCAGAATAATTTTTTTCTACAAAAAAATTTAAAACATATTTTGTTAGAAATATTATCATTGGGTTTGAATCCTATTTTGTTAAATTTTTTGTTATGAAAATTAAAAGATAAATTTAACCATTCGGATTCGCACATTAAAATCATTATATATAATCCATTTCATTTGCTAGAACTTTCGAAATAACTCTACGATATACATCACAGTAATTATCACGAAAAGTGTTTCCACTTTACTGATTTTGGAATAAATACGGGGAATTATATGCATATTTTCTCACAAGCAATAACTGACACTCGATTTCTCATCCATCTTTTGGATACTAATGTGGTTTGTTGCTCTACGGTTATTTGTTTGCACACTTTAGGCTAAACAGACCGGGACCTACAGTTTAAAGTGGATTCTGCCAGCAGGCAGGAAGACTTGTCCCACAGTGGGGCTTTTGCTCTAATGATGATAATGACAAATTGTGTTTTCAAGATCACATTATAAAAATTAAATTCATTAATCATTATAAATCGCAATGACTACTTCTTTAATAAAACAAAAACAAATAATTATCTCTAAAATATAATTCTAATAATTTATAGTTTAAGCTTTTAACATCACTTGCCCTTAAATTAATATTCTTCCGTAGCACATTATTATTCGATTCATTTAATTTTCTAAATGAATTAACATAACTTTTTTAATTTAAAAAAGAGCATACACACAAATGCAAACCGCACGAAAATCACCAGGGGACTACGATCTATGCATCCTTCCTGTATTAGAAAATAGACTTGATTAAAATGTTAAAGTTACAAGTACATTTAATAAATAGGAAGAAGGTAAGGTGCAACGACATTTTCTTCCTGTCGAGGGAGGGCGCAAAAGTAAAGAGTTTTTTAGAACCACTGCATTAAGCGATGCAAAATGAGAAGAAACAAGTAATAAAATAAAAAAATTAATGCCATGCTATTTTCTCTTTTTCTGGTAAACAAACGAATTTCTGGCAACACGCTTTGGAATTCCATGCGGACCCATGCAACGACAGACTCAAACGAGTTTCCCAAATAAAATTTACACATTGAGTGCCTCCCTCTCTTAACAAGTTATCCTTAAAAGGAAAAACCTCCCTTCTGACTCGGTCAGAGATAAAAGAGATGTTTGTCCAGCTCCTCCCGGTCGCCATGACAACCCCAACCTCCCCCATTCCCTCAAGTGATGATCCACCGGCTATTTTAACAATATCAGAGGAAGAAGGATCCCCTTCCTGGATTGGAGGCATTTGAGCGCGAAATGCCCTCGGAAGCCCCGATAGAGGTTGGAAAAGGAAAGCATTCTCTTCTATCTCTGCCTCAGAAGGTAAGGGAGAAAGTTAGCAATGGGAGATTTATTCCAGAGATAAAAAGAAGGTAGAAATCCTTACTTATGATCCTAATGGATCCTTTAAAAGGATAATTTATTCAAAGAAGACAAAAAAAATTGAAATTTATTTTATAAACACAAATATAATTATTCCCTTAATGTGACATATATTTTTTTTTCAAATACTGGTTTGTTCTAGAATGCCTATTTTTCTTCAAAAAATTAAAAATATGTATTGATGGAAGAATTATCAATGGGTTTTTGTCCTATTTTGTTTGGTTTTATTGTAAAATATTTTTTTTTAATGTAGCTGGCAATACAGAGGCATTTATATTTATGCCATTAGTAAGGACTGCATCGTTTGTTACTTATATAGTACTACCCAGGGGGGCATGTATAACTTGCAGATATGCTACGGACGCGAGTTCCCAACAAAACTAAACGCTCCTATTAGATCCAGATCTACGATTTAAAGTGGATTCCGAACCCCTCATAAACATCCATGTCACCTCCAGAATTCGAACATGAAACCTGTGGTTCCAAAGGCCGGAACCCTAGCCAACTGGCCATCGGGCCGATTTTAAGTATTGAAGAGCATCGTGTCAAATGTCTGTAAAGAAAAAGAATCTTGCCTGGTGTACATTATCATGAGTAAACTCGTGTTGGCTTTAAGATACTACAAGGTAACCCAAAATAAACTTTTTAGTTCAGATTTAAAAATTGAATTTCACACGAGTTAATTTGGGATTTTCTGAAAAGATACAATTATGAAATATATAGAGTTGAAGAGAAATAGAAGAGCTGTTTGTCCAGCTCCTCTGCCGGTAGCCATGGCAACTCCCTAATTCCTCCAAGTGATGATCCGCCGGTTATTTTAACAATAACAGAGGGAAGAAGTATCCCCCTTCCTGGATTGGAGACATTTGGGCGAGAATTGCCCCCTCAGAAGCCCCGATAGGAAAGCATTCTCTTCTCTATCTCTGCCTCAGAAGGTAGGGGAGAAAGTTAGCAACGGGAGGTTTATTCTAGAGAACAAAAAGAAGATAGAAATCCTTACTCGTGATCTAGTGGATCTTTTAAAAGGACAATTTATTCAAAGACAAAAAAAAAAAAAAAAATTGAAATTTAATTTGTAGACACAAATATAATTATTCCCTTAATATGACATATATATTTTTCAAATACTGGTTTGTTTCTGAATACTTTTTTTTTCCACAAAAAAATTGAAATCATGTATTGTTAGAAATATTTTTTTTTTTCTAATGCAGCTGGCAAACACTTAGACAGTTGTCTTTGATGCCTTAAAGCAAGCGCTGCACAGTCGTTACTCACTTCGTGTAGTTTGAAGATAAGCTATGGACACGAGTAACACTACCCCCACACGCTCTACGATCCTATCAGAACGGCAGCTACAGTTTAAAAGGGGATTCCGACCCACTACAAACATCCTTGGCACCGCCGTGAATTGAGCCCGAAACCTGACGTAACGAGCGCTAGCCATCAGGCCCTTATTATGGAAAATGGAAATATAAATTAAACCATTCAAAATGCACATTAGAATCACTATACAATCCGTTGTTTCATGGCTAGAGCTTTCGAAATAACTCTACGATATACATCACAGCAATTGTCACGAAAAATGTTTCCAGTTTACTGTTTTTGAATTAAATAAGGGGAATTAAATGCAAGAGATCTCAAGCAATAAATAAAACTCACACGCGTCTATCTTTTGGTACTAATTTGGTTTGGGTTGTTGCTCTGTGGTCATTTGGTGCACATTTTAGGTTAATTAGATAAAAAATACAGTTTAACGTGGATTTCGAACCACTCACAAAAATCCATACCACTACCAGGATTCTAATCTGAAGCCTGTGGTACCAAAGGCTAGAGTGTTAGCTAATTGCTCTCATGCCGCTTTTGAGTACCGAAGGACATTGAGTCAAACGTCTGTAAAGCAAGACTCTTGCCAGATGTACGTTATCACTAGTAAACTCGGGTTTGCTTTAAGATAATGTAAAATAGTCCAAAGCACTCGTTTTAGTTCAGAATTAAAAATTAATTTTCACACGAATTAAATCGTGCTGTTCTGAAAATATGCAAATATGAAATACAAGTACACTCAGGAAAATCCAGTAAAGGGTAAATTTTTTTCTTTTGTTGACAATGCCCATAAACGCCCTATAATGCGGTCATGGGGTTCTTGATGTATGATTATATATTGAAAATTTGTAGTTGGTTTTTATTTAACAAATTAAAAGATGAGGTTAAAATTCGAATTCGATGTTTCAAAATTCGAATTTTGAAGTTTAAAGACAATTCACCAATTTTCATTTTTTGGAATATTCTTTACTGTTTTAGAATTTTAACCTGTACTTATCAAAGCATAATCCAACAGGACATCAGTAGTAGTTGGCCTTTTGCACAATCTGTTCTTGAAGAAAAAGAAAGGATTTTATAAAAATCGATTTCCAGGAACATTTTAATGATGCCAATTTCGTTCCTTCCGGAAAATTCTCTTCCCCCCCTTCCCTTCCCGGACCTCCCGGAAAATGATAAAAGACAGCAGCAATCCTTTTGAAGAATTCTAGCACATTTCTTAAACGAGTCTCATTATTGGCTTTCGCTTTTTCGCCAAGCTGTTGGGACCTTTAATTTGATTGCTCTTCATCGCTTCCGCCTGGCTCCGCGAGATGGCGCTCCACTGCCGCTGCTGCTGCCGAGACTTGTCTCTTCTTCCCTTTCTCTCATCTCTCTTTTGCTCCTTCCGACTTTTAACAAGAGTAAATAACCGAGGGGTAAAAGAATGCCTCCAGAAAATAAAAAAAAATAATAATAAAAAAAGAAATTTTTTTGAAAGAGAGAGAAAAAAAAAAAGGCTTGAAAAACGACTTTTGAAAAATCGATACTAATTATGAGGCTCAAAAACTAGGAAGAAGGATATTTCGATGTATGCTAGAGATAAATTTGGGAAAGCTGAATTTTTTTTGTTGTTGTTGTTATTATTATTTTTTGTTGTAGTTTTCTTATATTTTTGTTTGGGAACAACACTTATTATAAGTAAGGATACCTGCCTATCTCGTTTAGAAGGGGAGAACAGAGTCTAAATAGATTTTCCTTGTTATAAAAGTTCTATTTATTTTTGCTCCTCTGCGATAAGTTAGTTGTTTAATAGAATTTTTTCGAGTAAGGAGTTGTTTGTAGCAGATGGTTAGACAGAGGAAAGACATCGTTGTTTTTCGATCTTGCGACTCAGTTAAAAATAAGCAAAGCAAATACTTGCTTTTTTTTATTTTTTTTTACTTTCAGTGATTTTTTCTTCTTTTCCTTTTGTGTGTGTTAATTTTTTCATTTATTTATTTATTTTTGCTAGCTAAGCCGGCTTATATATTTTTAAAGCAAATTGATTAGTCGGATTCTTTGAAGATATTCTATTTATTCCAGACAAATATCAAGAATTTGCAGTGTGAAATTGAATAGTTTGTTTAAATATTTAGAAAATTTGATGAAGTTCCACAACTTGGTCATTAATTAAGTGTCGGCCTTTGGAAAAGTTTGTATTTTAAGATCTTGATTTTATTACTTTGTTTGAACTTGTGAAAAATATTTTAGAGGATTTTCATAAAGATATTTTTAAAATGAGATATAAAAAAAGTGTGATTGATAAAGACGTGATTCTTGGAAAATAATGATTTTATTTAATAAAGTACAGGAAAATATTTATTCTACAGTAAATATGACATGATTTTTGCCTTTGCGTCATATAAGTAATATAATTATATAATATATATATATATATATATATATATATATATATATATTGCGCCCCATATATAATATTGTGTCATAGTCATTTAATATATTTGCGTCAGACTTATATGATCATATAACCTATATATCCTTCGATTTTACATCATATATATATATATTATTTTATGATACAATCAAAAAAAAAATTTGATTTGTTCTAATGCAGCTGGCAAACACTGCAGCTGGCATGGACGTCTTGGATGCCTTAAGGCCAGCGCTGCACAGACGTTACTCACTTTGCATTACCCAGGGGGCGCGTGTAACTTGAAGATACAGACGCAGAGTAACAATGCCCCCGCAACGCTCTACGATCCTATTAGGACCGGGACCTACGGCTTAAAGTGGATTCCGAACCACTACAAACATCCAGGGCACCGCCGAACTCGAACCCGAACCCTGTGGTACCGAGCGCCAGAGCGCTAGCCACTCGGCCATTCAGGCCCTATATAATCAAAATTAAAATATTATATTTGCCTTTGCGTCATGTCTTTGCGATATATATCTTTCTCTATTAAATCCAAACGTTTCAACCTGTACAGAGAGAAGTCAAGAATTCCCAGTTTCTTGCCTATCGCGGCCTATTGATCTGCTTTAGACTTGTCATGGGCCATGGCTACTAACTTCAGACACCTGTACACAATAGGACTGGTAGTAGTACAGATATCTGCCCATTGTACAGATATCTGCCCATTTTACAACTTTGGCGTGGCCATGACTGGAGAGCATATGCCTACTGTTCTTAACTGTTTTCTTTTTTGTGTTGCAGCCTGATGTCCAATTGGTTAGCATTCTGGTCTTTGGTACCCCAGGCTTCAGGTTCAAATCCTGGAGGGGACATGGATGTTTGTGAGTGATTCGGAACCCAAGTTAAACAATAGGTCCCAGTCTAATTAGCCTAAAGTGTTCAAAAATGGCCATAGAGCGACACACCAAAGCTTTTTGTGTTACTGACAAAGGCTTCAGTGATTGTTTTTGTCGTTGTCGTTCTTTACTGTATTGGGCTGCTCGTCTAAAAATGTTTTATTAAACTTGAAAAAGAAAAATCGATACTAAAAAAATCGATACTAATTATGAGATTAATTTTGTCACTTAATTTAGAGATTGAGAATTGAAATGTCTTCCATGAAGTGCATAAATAATAGTTGAATAATATGCGTCTTCTATTCTGAAGACATATTGAGTTGAAATTTTTAAACAAAACTGTGTTTTACGAAAATTTTGATTCTTTATGAATCGATCGTAGGACCTGACTGGCCGAGTGGCTAGCGCTCCGGTGCTCGGTACCATAGGTTTCGGGTTCAAGTCCCGGCGGTTCCATGGATGTTTGTAGTGGTTCGGAATCCACTTTAAGCGTAGAGCGTTGCGGGGGCATTGCGCTTCCGTGGCTTATCTTCAAGTGACACGCGCCCTTTGGGCAATGCAAAGTGAGTAACGTCTGTGCAGCGCTTGCCTTAAGGCATCCAAGGCATGTTTGCCAGCTGCGTTAGAAAGAAAAAATGAATCGATCATTATGAGCTTCTACAAAACTAATTTTTAATCCCTTGAGGGAATCAGTATTCTTTCAAATAAAGCTTTGTTTCCTAATAATTATTGAAAATATGAATTATTAGAATTATGATCAATATGTTTTATTGTTTAATTATATTTTATGACAGAAATGTAAGCATAAATTTAGCCATTTGGACTACACATTAGAACCAGAGCGATAATCCTCTTACACACCACCGAAACTTTATAGATCACCCTACCATATTTCACTGCTGTTATTACTAAACATGTCTTTCCTTCCATTTATTATGAAACAAGTAATATAAAAAAAAAAAAAAAATTTTTTAAGTCAATTCCTACTTTTTTTCACTAAATTGCAGAAAGTCCTTTATATTAATTTTCATTCATTTTTTTAAGTTTATCTGGCGCCATCTATGGGTAGATAGATACAACTTAAATCTAAAAACAAATAAAATTGATTAGTTGAATGTAATTACTGAATTAATATTTGAAAAACTGTATTAACATCCAGTGTCATCCCCTACAAGTTCAAAAAAAAAAAAATTTTTAAAGTATTTGAACTTGAGTGGTTGAATAAAAAGTATTTTATGGACGATTGAAAATTGGAACAAAATATATATAGGGAGAGTGTGAGCTAATAGAAGGAATTGAAAAAAAATTAAAGAAAGTGAATGCAATGGTAAAAATGATTAACACACAGCTCCTCGCTAATTGGTTGGGTGAAGACATCGAATTAAATGTCTGTAATGCAACTTGAAATCACATCAGAATGACTGTTGCCAAATATACGTTAGGTCGAGTTAACTCGGGTAACCGAAATAGTCGTTTCAGTCAAGAGTTAAAAGCTGATTTTCGCAGGATTTAACGCGTTATGTTCTGAAAAAATACAAGGTGGAGAATACTCGGGATAACCCGTTAAGAAGTTAAAACGGTTCATAAGGTTTATCTATTCTACCCGTGGGCAAGTTGTAATTTGGGGGAGGGTTGCAGATTGTTAAAAATTTTCAGAAATGAAAACATTCTGAAATTTTTCAGAAAATTATGTCAATTCTGCATTTTAAAGAATAGTATAATCCAAAAGTCTATATAACCATGAATTCCTGAATTTTTTTTAACCTTAAAAGAACATATCTATAATTCTTGGTACGTACAGTTCAAATTATGCCCTACAAACCGAATAAAGTAAATTCCCAATATGTAAAACCGTTTTTCTGTTTACGTAAATTAACTCTAAGGTACATTTTTCCACCAAAAACAGTTGCATAATCTCTGAATGTTATCAGCTTCTTTCACTTATTGTCACATTGTGCACTTGAAATTTCAGCTTCGTTTACAAGTTTCTTATGAAACCTCAGGCTTGCCGGATAATCTTCAATGAATTTCTGGGAGTTTCAAGCAATAGTTCATTAACCTTTTTCTGCATTTTTTGTTTTTTTTTTTTTTCGCTTCCATTTTACGCTTATCACTTCGACGCCTGTCTGTTATTGCAAGAGTTTCTCCATGTATCTTAACTAAATTTTGAATCGTCATGTTGTCTGATTTATTTCTCGTTGTGAATTTCTTTTTTAAACTCAATACGTAGAGCTGCTTGAGATACAGTTTTGAAATATTTTCGACAGCATAAATCATTCCCTCTGGCGACAGGACGCCGGTTTTTTTTTTCTAACACACACTTTAATAAATTAAATTAAATTTCTACTAGTGGAGTATGTGGCAATATCTTCAGAGCATAAATTGAGCTACATTCTCAATCTGTAATGCAAGTACACTGACGGAAAAAAAAACCAACGACAAGAAAAATTATTGTAGAGTAATGAAATTCGAACAATGTATTTATCTAGTTTCAAACATGTTTAATTGATTAAATTTTAAAGATCACAGGTTAATTTAAGGTCAAGAAAATGCATTTCAAATGCAAAATGCTGTTACATTAATAGCCGGTGTAACCTCCAGAATTTTGTATGCAAGCCTGCAAACGGGCATGCATTATGTCATACAGTTGCCTAATGTCATTTTGGGGTATGGAGTTCTATGCTTGTTGTACTTGTTTTGTCAATACTGGGACGGCCAGTGCTGGCTGTGGATGATGATGGAGTTATCGTTTAATCATATCCCATACGTGCTCAATTGGAGACATATCTGGTGATCTCGTAGGCCAAGGTAACATGTTGACACTCTGTAGAGCACGTTGCGTTACAACAGCCGTATGAGGGCGAGCGTTATCCTGTTGGAAAACTCCCCCTTGAATGCTGTTCATGAATGGCAGTACCACAGGTTGAATTACCAGACTGACGTACAAATTTGCAGTCAATATGTTTGGAATAACCACGAGAGTGCTCCTGCTGTCATAGGAAATTGCTCCCCAGACCATGACTCCAGGTGTAGGTCCAGTGTGTCTAGGCTGCAGACAGTCTGGTTGCAGGCATTCCCCTGGCCTCCTTCTGACCAGCACACAGCCATCACTGGCACCAAGGTAAAACCTGCTTTCATCCGAAAACACAATAGATCTCCACTCTGTCCTCCAATGAGCTCTGTCTTGACACTACTGGTATCACAAACGGCAATGGCTTGGAATCAGTGGAATACACGCTACAGGGCGCCTGGCTCAAAGCTGTCCTTGAAGTAACCGATTTCTAAAAATCCGTTGTGTCACTGTGGTACCAACTGCAGCTCGAATTTTTGCCGCAGACGGTAGTACGATGTGCCACAGCTGTACACCGAATACAGCGGTCTTCCCTCTCAGTTGTGCCACGTGGCGGCCCGGGACCCGGTCTTCTTGAGGCAGTACCATCCCTTGACCACTGCTCCCTACAATCATATACAGTGGACACATTCCGGCCAAGTCTTTCTGCAATATCGCGGAAAGAAAATCCACCTTCTCGTAGCCGTATTATACGCCCTCGTTCAAAATCGGTGAGCTGTTGATAATGGCCCCTTCGTCTTCTTAAAGGCATTCTTGGCTAGCATTAACTCAATACGCCACTTTTTAAAGCTCAATAACGCTCACGAACTTATTTACAGCACGCATTTAAATCAAACCTGATTTGCATGTTCCGAGTGGCGCTACACTTATGCGAAAAGCGCGAGAATTGAATCGATGTCATCTTTCAGATGTATAAACATGTCTACCAAATTTCGTTTATCTAACGCAAGTCTTTCTTGGTGTGGGGGCTTTTTTTCCGTCAGTGTATGAACTTTAATTTTTAAAGCATTATTAGTAAATTAATATGTAGTATATCAACGTTTTTTGTTGTTTTTGTTTCGCATCCCACTTGGTCGACAGTACCTTCTAGACCAAGTTCATGTACCCGTGGGTCTTAAACCGACGAGTCATGATAAAGGATAAAAATGCAACTTCTTTTTTGTCCTTGATCTTGCGTCACAAAGACATGGAGCACCCAAAGAGAGAAGTCAGACTTTACCTACCCAATTATTCTCCCCGGCATTGGGCTATTCAACCCCGGACCGACACGGGGCAAATCGACTTTTGGATCATATGGTCCTAAATTAGCCTTATATTGGATTATATAGTCCAACAATAAATTTATATTGAATCATATCCTAAATTGGCGTTTTATTGAATCATATGGTTCTAAATTAGCATTTTATTGGATCATAGGGCCCTAAATAAGTCATATTAGATCATATGTCTTAAATTAGCCAGTTGTGGAACATCAACTAAATAATGGAAGTAAAACTAAAATAATGGACGTTAATAAAATAAATAAATAAAATAATGTTACTTATTAAATTTAGATTATTCAATTAAATATTTATTATTTACAGGATGAAATACTACAGTGCTCAAATTTAGGAAGATTCTAAGGAAAACCAATTCTAAGCTTAGTGAGAGTTAGGAATGTGAATGCTTATTCTGTTCATTACCTCTGCCGCTAACAACCGAATGCAGCCCCCAGTTGTGCACCTTTAGAAATAACTGTGTGAGGCGCAGGTATTTCCAGCGAATAATGAGTCATTTCCGGCCCGAAATGACACAACTCCTCACGCTCCTATCGATCTCGGGGCGGCACAAAAGAGCCAAAAAGAAGGAAAACCTCCCCTCTTTCTCGGCTGCCCGTCACGTCTTCGACGGGGTCTTTATCACGTCCACCCCGGCGGCATACCAAGTGGCCGGCCACTTTGCATCTCATCCACCCTTCAATCTACTTTCTCTCTCTCTCCCAGAGAAAAAGACGGGAATTTGTTGGCGAAGGCTGTTCCTCTGGACCATCGAGGGATCAGAAGCAAAAGAACTCCTCGCCAAGAAGGATAAAGGATAGTATACTGGAGTCGATTCCAAATTGTTTCTTTTGTATGCGTCCGAAGTCGTGGTGGTGGTGGATAAAAAATAAACGTGCGTTTAAATATAAATAGCAATCCGTGATAAACGGAGCATCTCTCTTTATTTTCCCCGGCTTACTAACGATTTATTATTATCCACATTCCATAAGCTGGTCATGCATATATCTTTGAAAGGAATACTGAAATGTCTTGGAAATATAGAAAAATATTATAAAGAATATCTATTTTATACTTTATTCGTGAAAAAATGTAACAATTAGGGCTAAAGGATGTCGAAATTACTTAAATTGATATATCGTCCATCTAATATACTGATATTACAATATATCGATTTTATACAGATTTAAAAATTGGAATAGAAAATTTGTTTTAGAATCGTAAATAATGAAATAATAGCCTCTGCGCTCTCCTGACCACCAAATCTATTAAAAATAGTTTTTAATGATTATTTTATGAACAATTGTATGAATTAGTTTCATTTATTTTATTTTCGATTATTTATGATTGTGTAAGTTAGTCTGGACTAGATGGCCAAGTGACTAGCGCTCTGGCGCTTAATGCCACAGGTTTCGGGTTTGACTTCCGTCGGTGCTGTGGATGTTTGTAGTGGTTCGGAATCCACTTTAAACCGTAGGCCCCTTTCTAATATGACTGTAGAATGTTACGATTAGGACTGACAATCCTACCGCGTAAAAAGGTACCATCTCATGTCTCGAAATCAGCCTGTAGACAAATGGCGTTGGCCCACCATGGGACTGTGGTGCCAATGAAGAAGATGAATTAGTTTCATTTTAGTTTACTTGATTATACATTTTGTTGCCTTCAACACAAAATTGTTTCCTTTTACAAAATGAATTATCTCCTTTTTCCCATTTGATTATTCACATCTTATTGCAAAATATCTCATTTAGACTTCATTTAGTGCTACATAATTAGGTGTATTTATATAATTTTTTTCCTGGAGAACTTCAAAGTGGAGTACCACTTCTTTCTTGTACAATAAATAAGCAAAATATAACAAAGAATTTGTTATATATATGTATATATATATATATATATAATATATTTCATTTCGACAATCGGTGGGCCTCATATTCTAGTATTGGTGTATGTATTAACTCAATTCACAGACAGACTGAGGGAAGACACTACCTTCTTTAAGAGGGCTTTTTTTTTTTTTTTTTTTAAGCTAGGTAATTCCGCGTCCTTTGGTAAAAAAAAAAAAAACCGAAAACGCTCTCCATAGGCAGTCTGACCAAGGCCCTTTACACACACATTGCCACAATCACGTCTTCACTTTTCTTAAACCAGTGACTGCAACAGATACGACCAGAAGATGTGGAAAATCTTTGGAGCATGGACATTATCTGAATTCTGATTCAGCAATCTTTAATATCTATTTTATCTCGACAGAATTTTATAAATTAAAATAAACTGTAACGGCTCTTGGTTATTATCTGGTTGCTTACAAGAAGCGTGACAGCACAAATCCAATACAGGAGGGCTGAAATTAAAATCCGCATGCGGTATCCATTGCAGTCACTACTTTCAGAATCAAGGAGACACCATAACTATCTTGCAGTAGGACAACTCTATGACGATTTCGACGATGTGTGTAAAGAACACACATTGAAAATATGGGAAAGTTTACCAGTTTCTTTCCCATACCACCACCATTTCCACCAATAAATATCTTCCTAGAAAGTATAATTGTCTCCGGAGAGTTATTGATTCTAACTCATATTGTTAAAGTGTGTCCCAAAAATTCGTCACATCATAACAAATAGGTTCGGACAATGTGTCTTAACTTTTACATCAAACAAATAGATTGGACAGTGGGTCTGAATATTTTACATCAAAACAAATGATATTATGATAATTGTCAATCCATAAATCTTTGATGAAGAATCGTGCATGTGCTTACTTTGTATTTCTTTTATTTATTTCTTTTGTATATTTTGCCATTATTAATGTTATTTTTACATATTTCCAACTCACGCGCAGCACACGTCACAGTTGGGAACCACGGCATTGATAAAATTCGAAACTTCCCGTTCATAAAGATGTAGATAATTGATTTTTATAAGATGACATGAAAAAAGATATTTAATTGAAAATTTAAATTTTCGTTTTACAAGTCACCATTGAAGGAAAAAATGTTACAAATAATCAATAACGCTGAGTGACTCGAAGCAAGCACACCTTTCAAAATAAAAACAAAAATATGTGTGTTGCCAAATGCTCTCGCATAACTTCTGGCAAATCGTCAGAGTGTGTGTAATAAGTAGAGAGGGCATGCACGCTGCTGCGAAGATTTTATGCTCATTACAGCATCATTTAAGGTTTTATAATTTTTCAGATTTTTTCTCTTATAAGACCCATAAATCCTTGTAGAAATCTTGAAAATCTTTCCATATGGTATATATAAGGGTCGAACACTAGTAAATAGTTTTAAAAATAATTTATCGTTCAAAGCAATGTGCCACTGGAACCAATTTAATCTTTATTTAGTAATTACTTTCGTGTTATTTTAATAAAGCAACACAAATTCTTTTAACGTATACAATAAAAATCAAAGTCATTTCTTTTTTTCCTGCTAGTATGAGATTTACTAAAGAACACTTTCTGTCTGTGATTAGTGCATCTTTTCCTTTCTTTGCAATTTTTTCAATAATTCAGTAGAACTTTAATGTAAAGTTGTGTGTTGCTTTTTCTTGCAGGCTCTGGGCGGAGGTTTTTCACGTGAGCTCCAGCGCGGGCGCCGCCGCCAGATGGCAGCAGGTGTCGGAGGACCTGGTGCCTGTGAACATCACGTGCGTGCAGGACAGCCCCGAGTGCGTGTTCCACATCACCGCCTACAACTCCCAGGTCGAAAAGATCCTCGACGTCAGGCTGGTGCAGCCAGGTCTCTCCTCTCATTTCCTACTTTCTACTAAAAAACATAATAATAATATTTACATATGTAATTGTTTTTACAGCTGGGGTGAACAGATTGTCGCCTACCTCATCAAATACCAATTTTACTTTTAGAAATCGTATGCTAAGCGATTTAAAAAAACTATCAAAGTTTGATTAAAAAGAGAAATATGATTTGGCTTCATTTTTAAAAAAAAGAATATAAATATTAGAAAAATATTTTATTGAATAATTTATAATTTATTGTAAACTAGTCGATGCATTATAGTCCGGATAATGGATCCGTTACTGTACGAAAAGAGTTTTTTTTTTTTTTTTTTTTTTTTTTTTTGACAACTCTGAGCTTCTAATCGTTTAAAAAAAAATTTCCTGAAAAATATCTATGAATGCCGTTGTGTATAGATCTCTAGATCTCATAGAATTCTCTAAATTTTTACTTACTTGTAATAGAAAGAATTTTAGAAAATATAGTTATCATTGCTTGACTAAATAATTCCACCATCATATTATTTAACGAATGACTAGGTTGTCATTTTAAAATTCTTCTTCCTATTTTATCTAAATCATTATACAGCCAATAGTTACAAGTTTATTGTATTTGCTTCCATTAGCTTAACATTTCAAAATACATTGTTTGTAATTTTTTCATGTTTTTGGTCGATCAAATTCTAAATTTTCGATTCTTTGTACTAATAGAGAATTTCTCCTTTGTCATACAGCCATGATACAAGACTAGTCAAAATATACTTTGATCTACTTTTGAACTCACACGTATTCAATAGCTTTCTCGCAAGTTTTACATCCAGCAATCTAGATTTCGCGTTTATTTTTCGTTTCATTCTCTATCATTTCTTTGTTGATTTTCCTGATCCTAACTCCCTGGATCACTTACTATGCTTTCTATAAGGTTTTATGATAGAAAAAAATTTAAATCACTTACTATTTATGGCCTTATTTTAAGAAAATATTTATAAAAAAAGTGAATACGAGTAATGTAAGATTGCCTAACCTAGTTAGTCCTGGCGACATTCTAATTTCGCAAATAAATATTCGGAAACACGATTCAATGTTCTAAATAGACGAATTTATTCCATATGGCAAACTGCATTTGAAAAAAATATTTCTTAATTACGATCTAAAATTAATGTAAAGCAGATAAATGTAATGCAAGTCACAAATGTATACGAAAGTCTAAGCATATACTTACGGAAGTTTAATCGTATACGAAAGTACACGATGTAGTTAATATTATATGTTGTACAGTTACGATCGTATGACGTAGATATGATGTATACGTAGTCGTATACAATGCAGTCTAATCGTATACGAAAATTTTTTATGAGTTATATTGCTTAAAAATATTATTTTTTATTCACAATTTGTAAAAATTATATCTTATAAACATACCATTAATTCCATTTACTTTTCATGTTGATATCTTTTGAATTTTTTTTAATTAATACCTGTCTTGCTTCTTGAAATTGGAGCGAGAAACATACATGCGCGAACACTTTTTTGAGCCAAACTTTATAAGCTGGATCCAAGACGTGTTTTGAATACAGTCGTTAAATGATTTGATCGACTAGAACCCACTGTGGTAATTGATCATAAAGATGCCTCTGGTTGTGTGGTTTTTGCGTTTATTTTGCCAATAAAATGGAATGAAATTCTTCGAATTGTGAAATTTGTCAACTTATTGCTCGCCTGATAATAATGTAGTATTGGTGAGATGCTGAAGTTTCCCAGCGACAGTGAACAAAATGAGATACACACACACAAAAAAACAACCCTACTGAATACTTCATACACTACTAACAAAAATCTCAAATATTGGTATCGAATTTTAAAAGTTACAGAAAATAATACTAAAACTGTTGTAGTTCTATTAAGCGATACCATATTTTTTTGCTTGAATTTCTTACTTATCAAGAACACTTTTACAACATTCTTTAAATGTAGGAATTTTCCTTCAATTTGATTTTGTATGGTTTCCATATAAAATTATTTCTAATCACCAAATTTTCTCACATAAACTGCTAAATATGCACGAAAGCTGATTGCTCATGTTATAATCATGTTAATATTATAATTTTATAAATAACAATCTGTATTTTCTATGATGTTGACCAGCCATTTTGCAATTTGTTACATTCGACATATTCGTTTTTTTTTTTTTTCGCCCTACAAATCGATAGAGGTCAATGTTAAATCGATGACAATTTTATTAGAACAACCTTGTTGGGACACATTTTATTCTCCTGTCCTGTAATAAATGTGTCTGCGGATGACGTCATCGGAAGACCCATACTTCACTTGCCGAAATGTGCATTCGATTTCTATTTCTAAATTCCTGTCATGTATACAATACTACTACAACAAAAATCAGCGCAAATAAATATTTAAGAAACAAATTGATCAGATACACTTTCCTCATGACTTATAGAATAATATCCCGTTTTAAAATTTATCCTTTCTGTTTTTGTTTTCATAAATTTTATTCCAAATTGTATGCTATTTTTTTTTGGTTGAAACAATTTAATCATTAAAATATTCTTTAAATATTTTATAAACTTTTTAGGTGCTTATGTACAAGGTTGAGTACTAATTTTTTAAAGTTGAAATTTTAATATTTTATTCCAACTTTAAAACAATACGGTTGGAATTTTATTGACAGTAATTTAAATTAACTTTATACAGAACAAAGCACATCAACCATCAACACAAAAAGCAAAGAAGAATTGACAAAGAATGAACAAGAAAAACAACCATTTTTTTATACAACGGAAAATCACTACCACTATTCTACTATTAACCACATTAAACCGCTATTTGCTACACGCAAACCCTACACGTAGGAGATCTCATCATAGCATTCATAATGCTATGATGGTTTTGCATGTAATGAATAGTGGTAGTAGTTTTTGTTGTATAAAATGGTTGTGTTTCTAGTTAATTCCTTGACAGTTCTTCTTTGGTTTTTCTCACATTCAGATCTCTCGCATATATTTTTGCATTGTGAATTCTACGATTGTTTTTGCATGTAGTGAATAGTGATTTAGTGTGGTTATTAGTGGAATAGTGATAGTGGTTTTTGTTGTATAAAATGGTTGTGTTTCCAGTTCATTTTTGTCAGTTCTTTTGGTTTCTGTGTTGATGTGATTCACATTCAGATCTCTCATATAAATTTTTGCTTTGTGAATGCTATAATGATTTTGGGTTTAGCGAATAGTGGTTTAGTGGGGTTAATAGTGGAATAGTGATAGTGGTTTTTGTTGTATAAAATGGTTGTGTTTCTAGTTCTTGTCAGTTCTTCTTTGGTTTTTATGTTGATGTGCCTCACATTCAGATCTCTCGCATATATTTTTGCATTGTGAATGCTATGATGGTTGTGCGTGTAATGAATAGTGGTTTAGTGTGGTTATTAGTGGAATAGTGATAGTGGTTTTTTGCTGTATAAAATGGTTGTGTTTCCAGTTCATTCTTTGTCAGTTCTTTGGTTTCTGTGTTGATGTGATTCACATTCAGATCTCTCATATAAAGTTTTGCTTTGTGAATGCTATGATGGTTTTACGTGTAGCGAATAGTTGTTTAGTGGGGTTAATAGTGGAATAGTGATAGTGGTTTTTGTTGTATAATATGATTGTATTTCTAGTTCTTGTCAGATGATAAGATGCGCTTCACATTCAGATCACTAATATATATTTTTGAACTGTGAATACTATGAGGGTTTTGCTTCATTTATAAAAAAAAAAAACTAACGAAGAATACTTTCTTCAAAATGATATACTGGAAAGAAACATTTTTGACATTTTATGGATGTTTCATATAAACTTAATAATATAAATACAGTGCATTTTTCAACAAGACATACTAAAAAAAAAAAAAAAAAAAATTTATAATAAATGGTTTTTCATATCTTGTTAAAAATTTATTGTATTTTTAAGTTTTTCTTCATTTATCTAAAGCATCCATATGTCAAAAATTTGTCTTCCTCATTTATCGTTTTGAAAAAATTTTCTACGTTAAAAGGAAGATGTGTTCTGTATGATAAACAACATATGTATTCTTACACATGTAAGAATATCAGCAGATATATTCTTACACTGTATCATCAGCAGACAACGATTGCATCAGCATATGTATTCTTACAGAATACTCACGCTTTTGAAAATTAAATATTTCATTTATGAAAAACAAAACACCAACGAAGAATCTTTTCTACAAAAAACGATATACCAAAAAGAAATATTTTATGGATGTTTCGTATAAATTAAATATATATAAAAAAATTTAATACTGTACGCTTTTCAACAAGGCATACTAAGAAAAAAACTTTATATGATTCACTAAAAAGTATGTCAAGATCAAAAGAATGCTTATCAAAAACACGCTTTAATAAAAAAAAAAAATGTTTTTCTTAGTTAAGTCTTGAGAAAAAATGTATTCTAAGCTAAAAATTAATTTTTATCATGAGAGCAGATAACATTTTTTAAAAATAGTTCTTAGTATATAGTGATGTATTTTTTTTTAAGAGATTTTTTTTTTTGTCCAATGAAAGGTATACTTCTTATTAAAAACGCATATTTATAGAAAAAATTTTTACAAGATATGTCTTCATGAAAAAACCGTGTATAAACTGTTTTAATCTCGTAAAAATTCGTGCACATTCCTGAAATCTTTAAAGTTTTCAAAAAAGTCAGTCCTATACATATGAAACCTGACTTGGGGCATAAGGAAAATAACTACCATAACGAGGTTTCAGCAACATCTGTGTGATCTTTTGGGGAAGGTATTCCTTCCTGTACAATGTATTCCTCCTTTTCCACGGCGTACTTCCAATAGAAAAACACAGTCATACGTACAAATTACATTTCCGATGTTGCCATCCACCCTTCCCAGCCCCCCCTCCCCCTCCAGCTTTTTCTTGGATTCCCGAAGAATCGGTTTTCAGATTTGCATGCATCTGTGCAGACTTTTCCGAAGTCCTACAAGAGTCCACCCCCCTCCGCCCCCTCCTCCGAACCCCCCTGTTTCTAAATTTAGAAACAATCGATGATGCATCTCTGAGACGGAACCGGAAGTCGACGGGATCAACACCGGCGCTCAGAAGGCGCACCTTCATAACAGGTATGGTCGTCCATTGAGGAAAAAAGGATTATACGCACTTGTTTCTTTTTAATACGCTTTTATTAGTTTCACCTGTATGTCTGTTTGTTTGTAACTGACTCTTTGGACTCGATTTTGCCCTACTTTAAGCGATCAGATTTAATTTAAACGTTGTAGACTTATCAAAATATTTTATTGTCGTTGGTCCTTGATAAGTTTGTTATCTCATCATGATTAGGATCGCCGGGATTAGTGATTAAAACACACAGCCTTTGAAAAGTCATCTTGATCGGCGCATCACTTTTTCCCCTGGAGATCTGTTTCTCTTCATAAACACTATTTAAGCTGCAAAGAAACATTTGCAGACATCTTTCAGAACGAAAACAGTTGATTCTTTTTAATACGCTTTTATATTAGTTTCACCTGTATGTTTGTTTGTAACTGACTCTTTGGGCTCCATTTTGCCATACTTTAAGCTATCAGATTTAATTTAAACGTCGTAGACTTACCAAGAACCGACGACACTACAATATTTTGATAAGTTTATTATCTCATCATGATTAGGATGGCCAGGAATAGGGATTTCATTTTAACTTATGAAGAGCAATTTAACCCATGTAGAATGAAAGTACCTAAGACATTCAAACCTACGTGGGACAGCGGCACATCGGATAACGCGCCTGACTACGGATCAGGAAATTCCCTGTTCGAATCCTGGCTGGCTCGACATATCCGCTTTTAGCCTTTGTTTTACTCACTATTAAATTATTGTAAGAACTATAGTTCCAGTCCTCCGTCGTCATTTAAATATTACAGTTTAAAAAAACTAAAAAACATGCTTTTAGAGTTAATCAAACTAAAAAGTAAAAAATAATTGTTAACATAAGAATAAAATGACTGAAGAGAAAATTGATGTCACTGTTCTAAAAGCGTGGGGTGCTCGATATCAATCGTTATAATTTTTCACTAGTTTCATTCCGAAAGGCAGAGTTAGTTTAAAAATGTCCTACAAAGCACCCCACGCTTTTAGAACAGTGACATTCATTTTCTCGTCAGTCATTTTATTCTTATGTTAACGATTATTTTTTATTTTTTAGTTTGATTAACTCTAAAAGCGTGTTTTTTAGTGTTTTAAACTGTAATTTATTCTTCATGAGGTATATTTCAAAATGTTTCTTCTACTCATTCATTAAACTTTCACTGTGATTTTGATATTTGAAAGAGAATTTTTTTTTTTTAAATTGATGTATTTTTTTTTTCAGATCTGTCCCCCGCTGTTTCGTAGAATCAGTTGTTGGATCAGTATAACCGTGTATGCTTTGATTAAAATTCTTACTGTAATTTCAAACGCGCATTTCGGAAATATTTCGTCTCTTTCATCTCTATATCTCGCAATTGTGATATTGTGGGAAGAATCTGGCATTGTCAGACTGCCTGGTATGCATATGTATTTTCTTTCTGCCAAATTATACAAAACATACCATAAAATATACTAGACCCGGTACATACCATAAAATATACCAAACATACCATATATATGTACCAAAACATACCATATATACCCGTGTATTCTTTGATTAAAAAATATTTGCTGTAATTGCAAACGCGTATTTTGGAAATATTTTGTCTCCTGTTTCTAGAAATAATTCCTCTCTATCATCTCTATATCTCGCAAGTATGATATGTGTAAAGCATCTGGCATAGAGAGTTAGTGATAGATTGTTAGTTAGTTAGTTAGAGACACTTTAATTTAAATAAAAACTTAACATACACATTAAAATTAAATGTAGCAGGAACCACTACATATTTGTTTTAATGGTGTCTAGTGGCTGTAAGTGTCCAGCATTCGAAAACAGCAACTTGTTTTCATTATTGAAGAGTTTTGTGGAACATAGTTTTCTCCAATTTAAATTTTTTAGTTTAAATAGTTTTAATTTAAATAATAATTAAACGTAACATTAACTACTACATAACACATCACTGTCAGGTCTAACTAAGAAAACAACTTTTTTTTTTTTTTTTTTTTTTTTTAGAAATTGACTTTATTTGTGAACATACTCACATTCAAGATGAATTCTTCTTCACATTTATTCCAATGCTCGTCTAACTTTTCGATGCTTTTTTTTTTTTAGAACGATTTGTCTTTGCCCTCAAGTTTCAAGGTCTCAGTTTCAGCAATCACTTCTTCATTTGAGCCAAATTTCTTTCCTTCGAACATCTTTTTGATGCCTGTAAAAAGCCAATACTCTCTGGGGGTCAGATCTGGAGAGTAAGGTGGGTGGAGAAGCAATTCGAAGCGTGATTCATTCAATTTAGCAATCGTTTTCATCGACTTGTGACACAGGGCATTGTTTTGTTGAAACAGCACTTTTTTCTTGATTTCTACACTTAGTGATCCAATAATGCAATGTAATATTCGCTATTGATAGTTTTATCTTTCTCAAGATAATCGATAAACCAAATACCATACGCGTCCCAAAATACGGTTGCCATAACCTTGCTTGCTGACGTTTGAGTTTTTGGTCACTTTGACGACTTTCAGCGGCTGCTGTCCACTCAGCTGATGATATTTTTGATTCAGGTGTGTAATAATGGATCCATGTTTCATCTATTATCACATACCGACTCGAGAAATCCTTTTTATATCGCTTGAACAGCTTCAAACAGCGCTCTGAATCGTCTTCGCGTTGTTGTTTTCAGTCCTGTATGAGCAAACTGAACTCACTTCGTAAGCAATTTAAACATACTCAAATTTTCGTGTAAAATTGTAAACACACTTGCATCTGTTATCTTTAAGGTGTCAGCTATCTCACGCAACTTCACTTTAAGTTTTGTGACTTTTTTTATGTTTTTCGGAACTTTTTTTTGATTTTTCGAGATCAGAGCGTTCAGCATTGTCGGTGTTTGTACGACCCGTCTAAACTCAGAATACCAGTCAATAATGGTTGATTTCCCCTGGTTAAGAGTCTTTATAACACTTACCAAACTACTGTTTGGTTTCAACAGTATTTTTCTCCACCAAAAATAATGTCTAATCAGCACATGAAATCCGTTTTATCCACTATTTTGAAAGTTACAAAATGGGCTCACTAAAACCACTGTAACCCGTCAATGAAATCACATTGTTATGAAATTTTTAAGTGTATCATTTGAAGGATGCTACCTTCCAGGAATCATAGGTCTGTTAACAGTGTTTTCATATATATGTCAGACTGGACACTTATTGAGTGATATGTTATCTGATTTAATAGTGTTAATTGACAACAAACAGCCAGCATTCGTAAACACCAACTTTTTTTTTTTTTTTTTTTTTTGTTAGAATCTCAATGGGAAAATTAGTTATCAAATTTGTTTGTTAGAATACTTTTAATTTAAAATGAAAATTTAGCATACATATTAAAAACTAAATGTAGCGGGAAGTACTACACATCTGCGTTAATGGTGTCTAATTGCTGTAAGTGTCCAGCATGCGAAAATAGCAACTTGCTTTCATTATTGAAGAGTTTTGTAGAACCTAGTTTTCTAATTTTAATTTTTTTTTTTAGTTAAAATAGTTTAAATAAATAAAAATAAAAAAAAGATTAACACACGAGCAACATAAAACTGGGAATAAAGACATAAATTAACAGAACCGAATCACTACTCTCGCAGCGCGCTCTCAGGTCTTCATGTTTATTGAGGAAAGGAAAATGGCGGCAAATGTGTACTTAACGGAATGATGGTTCCCCCATGCAGATTGGAAGGCCAATTTTCCATTTCATTTGAGGCAGGAGCTGAGGGCATTATTGTAGACACTTCCCCCAACAAGGCCCTGCTGTTTAATTCATGATTTCGACCTTCCCTTACAGCGCCAGCAAGAGGAAGAAGGAATACATGAATGGCAAATCAGAACTGCATTCCTCCGCGCTCCCTGGAGAGAGAGAAGAAAGAAGAAGAAAAAAAAGAAGAATTTTCTTAAAAACAGTTTGCTGCGGGAAAAAGTTTCGGTCAAAAAGAGATGGGCGAAAATTAAATTCCTTTAAGAGATTTTTCGATCTGCACGGAGGAAAAAGCACTTAGGGTAGATTTGATTTGCAATGGCTTCGGCAATTAAACTCGGTTTAATTTCGCGATTTATTCAGATTGTGTATGGGATTGCGGAGGGTGTTTGGGATATTCGAATTAGCTCCAGTTGGAATGGATTTCTTGCGATGAATATAATGTAGAAGTAAAGTAATGGATGTAACCATAAGATGATATAGTCTGAATACGTCGACAGATGAAATGGTTGATATTCAGCTCATTAGAAAAACTATCAGAAATTTGTAGAATACAAATGCAAATATGCTTGTTGTAATTACATCACTTCCATATTGTTAAATTCCTTTATGTTGTAATTGAAGAAAATTTGCCCTGCACTTTCAAAAGTTTGCGTATTGAGTTTAGCATTTTTAAAAGTAAAGTAATCAATGTAACCATAAAATGATATAGTTTGGATCCCTCGGCAGCTAAAATAAATATCATACAGCTCATTCGAAAAAGTATTAGAAATTTTTAGAATATAAATGTAAATATGCTTATTGTATTTACTTCACTCCCATATTGTCTGCGTCCCTTATGTTGTAACTGAAGAAAATGCTTTCTTTCAAAAGTTTGTGTATTGAATTTAACATTGATTTTGACTGGGATAATACACTAATGTCTTTACATACCAAAAACAATGATTTTCAAGGAAACATCCAATCAATGTGATCCGTGTTTGCTGGGAATGTGTAAAAAAAAGCCTATCGCAGCGTGCTAATTTACTCACTACGAAATTTATTGATTTAAATGATAAATCAATTCAAATGTAGTGGGAACTACTACATATCTTCTTTAATAGTGTCTAATGGCTGTAAGTGTCCAACACTTGTAAACAGCAACTTATTTTCATTATTGAAGAGTTTTGGGAATATAGTCTTCTAATTTAAATTTTTTAGTTAAAAAGATTTAAAAAACAAGTAATATAAAAAATTAACGTCAATTCCTACCCTTTTTTTTTCACTTTATGGATGAAAAGACCTTTATAAATAATTTTCATTCATTTTTTAAATTTATCTGGCGCCATCTATTGGTAGTTACATGCAACTTAAATCTAAAAAAACTAAAAACTAATTAATTAAATTTACTTACTGAATTAATATTTGAAAAACTGTCTTGACATCCAGTGTCATCCACTACAAGTTCAAAAAAAATGTATTTGAAGTTGAGTGGAGGAATCAAAAGTATTTTATGAACGATTGAAAATTTGAACAAGATATATATATAGGGAGAGTGTGAACTAATAGAAAGGAATTGAAAAATAAAAAAAATCTAAACATAAACTCAAGCAAGATAAAACTGGGAATAAAGACATAAATTAATAGAACACCGAATGACTACTCTCGCAGCGTGCTCTTTCGTCTCCATGTTTATTGAGGAAAGGAAAATGGCGGCAAATGTGTACTTAACGGAATGATGGTTCCCCATGCAGATTGGAAGGCCAATTTTCCATTTCATTTGAGCCAGGAGCTGGAGGGCATTATTGTAGACACTTCCCCCAACAAGGCCCTGCTGTTTAATTCATGATTTCGACCTTCTCTTACAACGCCAGCAAGAGGAAGAAGGAATACATGAATGGCAAATCAGAACTGCATTCTCTCGCGCTCCCTGGAGAGAGGAGAAGGAAGAAGAAAGAAGAAAAAAAGAAGAATTTTCTTAAAAACAGTTTGCTGCGGGAAAAGAGTTTCGGTCAAAAGATGGGCAAAAATTAAATTCCTTTTAAGAGATTTTCGATCTGCACGCAGGAAAAAGCACTTAGGGTAGATTTGATTTGCAATGGCTGCGGCAATTAAACTCGGTTTAATTTCGCGATTTATTCAGATTGTGTATGGGATAGCGGAGGGGTGTTTGGGATATTCGAATTAGCTTCGGTTCGAATGGATTTCTTTACGATGAATATAATGTAAAAGTAAAGTAATGGATGTAACCATAAAAATGATAGAGTCTGAATACGTCGGCAGCTGAAAAAAAGGATATTCAGCTCATTCGAAAAATATCAGAAATTTTTAGAATATAAATGTAAATATGCTTGTTGTAATTACATCACATCCATATTGTTAAATTCCTTATGTTGTAATTGAAGAAAATTTGCCCTGGCACTTTCAAAAGTTTGCGTATTGAATTTAGCATTGATTTTTAATAATAATAAAAGTAAAGTAATCAATGTAGCCATAAAATGATATAGTTTGGATCCCTCGGCAGCTAAAATAAATATCATACAGATCATTCGAAAAAGTATTAGAAATTTGTAGAATATAAATGTAAATATACTTATTGTATTTACTTCACTCCCATATTGTCTGCGTCCCTTATGTTGTAACTGGAAGAAAAAGAAAAAAAAAAGAAAAAGGAAAAAAAAAAAGTTTTTTCAAAAGTTTGTGTATTGAATTTAGCATTGATTTTTACTAATAATACATTCATGTGCAAATTTATCTTTACATACCAAAAACAATGATTTTCAATGTGATCCGTGCTTGCAGGGAATGTGTGATAAACAAGCCTAATTAGCATTATCCAATCAAAATTAATCAAATAATTTCTGACATGCAAATATTGGCTTACGTCATCCGAAGTTGAATCCGAATCCATCCGAAGAGCTTTGAATATCTGAGTGAATTTCTGCAACACAGCGTTTGATTTCAGTGTGTACGAACTCAAATCGGTTTATTATGACTTTGAAGTATCATTTAGAAGAATCTAGGAAGTTTAGAGGCAAGGTAGCCAATCACATAAACAGCCAGATGTCTAAACATTTTAAGGCAGCTGGTTACTTGGAACTTCTACACGTTCTACGTTACACACTTCTATGTTATGGAGCCTAAAACTATTGCAAACAATTAACAATTAACAATTGCAAAACGACGGAAGTAAGGAGGTCGTAACGAAGGTCGTAAACGAATGACATCTGCTTTTTGCTTCTTTTATTCAATTCCTACTATTAGCTCACACTCTCTCTATATATATCTTGTTAAAATTTTCAATCGTTAATAAAATACTTTTTATTCATCCACTCGAGTTAAAATACAATTTTTTTAACTTGCAGTGTATGACACTTGATGTTAATACAGTTTTTCAAATATTAATTCAGTAATTAAATTTAATTAATTAATTTTAGTTTTTTTTTAGATTTAAGGTTGCATATATCTACCAATAGATGGCGCAGATAAACTTAAAAAAAATAAATGAAAATTATTTATAAAGGATTTTCTGTAATATATTGTGAAAAAGTAGGAACTGACTTTATTTTTTTTTTTTTTTATATTACTTGCATATATACTGTAAGATATCACTTGAAACTATAACAACAAGGAAACCAAAACAAAGTTAGAAATAATTAGATATGATTAATGGAGTACATATAACTAATGAATTGCCATTTAACAATATATTATAATATTACTTCTCATTGAAATTCTTAAAGACGTTATTTGAATTCCTGAGAAAAAAATTGTCTTCTCAAATTATTTTTCTTTGCATTGTACATATTTCGATTTAAAATAATTTTCACTGTTTAAAAATAAATTGCCAGTTAAGTATAGAAAGTTAGAATAGATTTTCAGTCTATTTCAATGAAAATATAAGCCTTTATTCATAAGAAAGTTTGCTGTCTTTTCAATAAAATCTTTTCAAAAGTTTGTGTACCGAATTTAGAATTGACTTTTAAGACTTCCATGGAAACCTTACAAGTTTCACTATTGTAAGAGCTTTTTTAGGTTTTACAGTTAGTGAAAAAGCCTAAATCAAAAATTTACTACAGAAAATGTTTAATAAAAATCTGCTATATTTACTTATCATGAGAACTTACTTCAAAGGAAAACCTAGAATGTGATGATATTTATAGAATTATTTTTAAAAATACTCCGTGAAAAGAATAAAATTCAATTCATAGATATAGTATAGTATTACTTTAAACATGTGGGGTTTTTAAATATAATTTATACTTATGTTATTTTTATACAGCAATTTTATATTTATAAGAATTATACTGTGAGAAATACTTGTAAAAAATCTTCAACTCATTTTAAATTCTTTCTATTATTTCAAATAGTCCTTGATGAAATATCGCAACCTCAATGTATTTTATACAATTTCATCTTTTTGCACCTGTTACGATTAAGAAATTTATTATACTTATTTTTTATAACCATGTAATTTTTTTAATTATATAATTTCTTTTAACAAGACTTATTAGCAAAAATCATTACATTTTTTTTAACAGTACGTTTTCTTTATATTAAGTGCTTTTATACAAGAGGAGAATATTTTATTTTTTGATTAAATAAGATTAACAAAAGCATTATTTATATTAGAACATATTAAGTATGCATAAAAACAAAATGTTAAAAAGAAATTTAAACATGATTGGTGAAAGTAAATTATAGCATGGAATATTAAATGTTTCTATATTCCATAAGGAGATATATGATTGTTACATATGTAAGATCTTATGTAATGTATCATATGTAAGATATGTAAGATTAATGTGACAACCACCTACTTTCGACTTCAACTTGAAATAACCAATCACAAAAGGTAGGTGGCAGCAGATTGCAGTGGAGTGCATATAAAGAATTCCACTTAATACCACACTCCACTTAAAGCCAGAATATACAAGAGTGTATATTCTTGCTTTTGACAAGTGGTCAAATTAATGTGACTGGACTGTGTATAAAGAACTGACTGTGACTGTACTGTGTATATTGTTACGGAGACAAGGAGAAGGAGAAATCAGCGCCTGGGTCATGAAGAGAGAATGGACTTAAATAGAACAACAAGCAGACTATTTAAGGAAAATCCCAAAGGGATCTAGGCCCAGAGGAAGACCAAGAATTAGATGAGGAAGACTTGAAAACATTCTGTACTACTAACTGGAAACAAAGGGCAGCTAGTCGTGTCGAATGGTAAAAAATCTTGATGGAAGTCAGGGCCTTCAATGGCTGTAGTATTAGTGACGATGATAAGGAGATATTGAACCAAAGTTGCTATGCGGTATAATAGGTTGAAATTCCAGTGTGTCAATCATGAAGTTATTTCAGACCTTGTACATTATGTAAAATTTTGTTGAATTTAATAACTTACGAATATCAGACAGTCAATACTGTCGTTTTCTTTTTTTGAATATAATTCTAAAACATGATACACCTGTTCAGTTTTCAGCAATTCATGATAAATCAATGAAATATCTATAATAAAAATTATGTGCAAAAGGTGACACGTTAAAGAGTCGGTAAATCTGACGGAAAGATGTGAAGACGTAATTGATAAGAATGGTGACTATATTGATGATTATATATAGATTGGTGATATAGATGGTAACTATATTGTTAATTTTATATAAATTGGTGATATAAACGGTTTAATGCATAGATGGTGATTATATTGATGATTCTGTATAGATTGATGATATAGATGGTATATTGTATAAATGGTAACTATTTTTGATTATATATAGATTGGTGATAAAGATGGTGATTATATTGATGATTTTGTATTGGTGATGTATCTAGTATAGTGCATAGAGGGGTGACTATATTGATTATATATATAGATTGGGGATATAGATGGTATAGTGTATTGATGGTGACTATAATGATGATTATGTATATATATATATATATATAAAGAGAGAGAGAGAGAGAGAGATACGTATTGAATAAATTTTCAATTTTATTTCAATTAGAAAAACGGCCATAAATTTCCTTACAACTTGATATATAAATTAATCATGAAGATATATTCGAATTATTATTATTTTACATTTCAATTTAATTAATTTATAACTATATATAATCTCACTGTGATTTTGATTTTCAGGCACGCGACTGGGCCAGGCCTCGGAATGCTTTGTATATTGGAAGGATCCCACGTCGGGGGACACTTGGGGCTTGAACTTCACGTCGCCGGTCGACGCCAAACAGTTTCGGGACTGCTGCGTATGTGGACTTTTTTTTTTTATTAATTTTAATTCTTGCTATTAGTTCACACGCATTCAGAATGAAATGGCTAAATTATGTCGCCAAAACCTTAAACTCAGTTCTCAAGCATACCTTTGAGACAAGTCGGCATGCTTTTCAAACAGTTTTCTTTTTATTATTGCTGAAACATTGAGTAAATATAATTGTAATATTTTTTGTCCCAATTTAGGTTTTTGTGAAAAAGTATAATAAAAAAACAATAAAAAATTAGAGTAAATATTGGTCAAATCCACTTATTTAATTTCAATTTAATAACTTTTGCAAAAAAAAAATTCTTTATTATAAAAAAGAAAAAAAAATTAGCCTCTGCATTTGAAAAATTAAAAAAAAAAAAAAAAAAAAAAAAAACTTTTCATAGAGCATATTGATTAGATTGGTGTTACAGTATTTCATTGTAGTGAATGAAAAGTCGTTGCAATAATTATTATTCCATAACACTTTAAATGCTTGCTAATGCGTGGTATGAAATCGAATATCGTTTTATATATAGGTATGGACAAACCAAGGGATTTCGCATTAAATTGTTTCGCATAGAAATGTATAAGTTTTTGTAGTTACACTGTAAGATAATAGAGACATTTTATTTCTATCTCTTCTAGCAGTTTCTTTGCAAAATTTTGTTAAGTGTCTCCAGTACATCTCGAACATCATTTTTTTACATATCTTGGTTTCCAAAAATTAAGGAAAAATTCTCTAAATAAATGGTGAAATTTCTATTCGTTGGAATTTTATGAAATTTGGCAAAAACATTGATCTTTACAAATTAAGCAATATTTGATCAACGAAAACATTGCTTAATTATTAGGTGTATACTTTTAATTGCTATCTAATTTAAAAGGGTTAATTTCCTGTTTTTAAAATTACACAAAATTTAAACAAATAAAAACCTTAGTATCTGTGTACAATGCGTGATCGGCTTCAATATGTAGCGTGAGTACCTTTTACAACTGTACATGCACGACAACGGTGGTCTAAATATGTAGCTTTTAACACAGCCGTTAACTTGCTGAAGTGAAGGCAATACCTGAATGAATAACCTGGAGTGCTTCAGGAGTGAAGCAAAACTTTTTCTCAAAGTATCTTAAATATGTTCAATCTTGTTCAATCCCGGAGAAGATGCTGCCGACTTATACGTGCAAAGTCTACTCACGAACTTTATTCTTAACCAACTGGGCTCTGTATAATCTAACATTATCGTCGGGTAAGATGAAGTACTAACAAATTGCACCACCAATTTTCGGGAAATGCTTGTGCTCCACAATCTTAGTGCACTACATACAATAACCAATCCAGAGGTGTAAAACTACTCAGATATGCCCCAACTTTGAGAACGTGGCGAGGAAGAGAGCAGAGTAGCCAAAACCATTGCTCAACAACGTCTTTGTCATCACTTCCTGCGAAGAGGTCTCCCGGATCAAGTCGTGACGACAAGTTCCAGAGATATCTTAATTTACACTAGATCTTGTACACAAAAATAACAAGTATGCTACAGAGTTCAATGAAATATCCACCAAGTGAGCGTCCCCAAGGGAAAAACTCACCAATTACACATGGGTAAGGAAGAATAATGGGATCAAGAATATTGATACAACTAATCAGTAATGATTCTCTTGGGCCGATACGAGGGTCAGCGTGAGTATCCAAATCCAAAGTAATATTTGTCCTCGCACATACATTAAACTCGTGAAATCTGTCTCTTTCTTTGGTTATGAATATGATAATGGTGAATTCAAAATGTGGACTTATTGAAAGTTAAAGACTCGCATTGACTTTCACTCCAATTGTCCAATTAAAATTTCCATTTCCATTTCGGTGCTAGTAAAGACTGGGAGAGGGGAGGCAGGTAAAGATGAGTGTCTAGGATGCAACCCTTATTCGTGACGCCTTGCGCACACAGTTAAACTTGATACGTCTGCCATTAGTTTTTATTAGAGAAAATATTAGGTTGTTGGTATAGTAATTCTGTGTCTCCTTGCAGTTAATTACAAATAGCTATCATCTGCGGCATTCATATATCTAGGTCTTCTTTAGTTGTACTTTTTAGAAGTCGATTCTGTTCTTAGGGAAAACTACAAACACATTCTATGAATTTCAGATGAGCTCACATTCATCCATTTTGTTGCATGGGATATCTTCTTTTTACCCAATAGTTTGCCAGTGTAATTTATAAGATAAATTATGTTTAGAATTTCGATTTAAATTATGGCTATCTCCGAAACCAATGCTTAATTTTTATTTACAGAAACTACAGACTCTTTTAAAATCTGTTTTCATCTACACTACTGACCATTAAAATTGCTACACCAAGAAGGCGACTTGCTACAGACGTCAAATTTAAACGACAGAAAGAAGGTGCTGTGATATGCAAATGATTAGCTTTTCAGCGCATTCAGACAGAGCAATCGCCGGTAGCGACAACTACAATGTGTTTAAATGAGGAAAGTGTTCAGCCGGTTTCTCATACACAAATTGCATTTGAACGTTGTTGCCTGGGGAAAAGTTGTTGTGATTCTTCGTGTAAGAAGCAGAAATGCGTACCAGCACGTTTCTGACTTTGATAAAGATCGAATTGTAGCGTACCGGGATTGCGGTTTATCGCATCGCAGTATTGCTGCTCGCGTCGGTCGAGATCCAATGATCGTTAGCAGAATATGGAATCGATGGGTTCAGGACGGTAATGCGGAACGCCGTGTTGGATCTCAACGGCCCCTATCACTAGCAGCCGAGAAGACAGGCATGTTACCCGCATGGCCTTAATGTATCGTGCAGCCACGTCACGAGCCTTGAGTCAATAATTGGGGTCGTTTGCAAGACAAGTATCTGCACGAACAGTTCGGCGACGTTTGCAGCAGCATGGACTTTTAGCTCGGAGACCATCGCTGTGGTTACCCTAGACGCTGCAACACAGACAGGAGCGTCTTCAATGGTATGATCAACGACGAACCTGGGCTCACGGATCGTGAGACGTCATTTTTTCAGATGAATCCAGTTTCTGTTTCCAGCATCAAGATGGTCACATCCGTGTTTGGCGACGTCCATATGTCATCGCCATACTGGCCCAAAAACCTTGCATGATGGTATGGGGGTGCTATTGGATACACGTCTCGGTCAGCTCTAGTTCGCATTGACGGCAGTTTGAACAATGCACGTTACATTTTTGGTGTGTTACGACCCGTGGCTCTACCCTTTATTCGAGCCTTGCAAAACCCTACGTTTCAGCAGGATAATGCATGACAGCATGTTGCCGGTATTGTACAGACCTTCCTCGATACGGAAAATGTTCGACTGTTGCCCTGGCCTGCACGTTCACCAGATCTCTCGCTAATAAAAAACGTCTGGTACATGGTTGCCGAGCGACTGGTTCGTCACCATACGCCAGTCACTACGGTTGATGAGCTATGACATCGTGTTGAAGCTGCATGGGCATCTGTACCTGTACTTGCCATCCGATGTCTGTTTGATTCAATGCCCAAGTGTATAAGGGCTGCTATTACTGCCAGAGGTGGTTGTGCTGGGTACTGATTTCTCATGATCTATGCACCCAAATTTCTTGAAAATTTAATCACTTATTATTTCCAGGATAATATATTTGTCCAATGAATATCATTGTGTCACATACATTTCTTCTTGGTGTAGCAAATTTTAATGGTCAGTAGTGTACATGTCCATTGGTATGAAACCATATCACATTTTGATGCAACATTACATTTTACTCGCATTGTATTAAAAAAAACTGTTTTACCATATAACAGCAAGGCTAGCAAATTTGGATCTAACATAATTCCATTTGGGATAGATAATACATATCGCATGGAACATTCGAGTGCTTTCTTGGCTTACTGTTTGCTTGAGAGTGCTGCCATCTATTGAAAGTTATTAAAATACTCATATTTTATGCAAGGAAATAGTGTTCCACGAGCTAAAAAAAGAGATGACCTATGGGATTAGTTAAAATACTAATTATGCAGAATATATCAATTCCCTCTTTTTTTTTCTTCTTTCGCTTTCCTCACTGACTTGCTTCACCTGGGCTTTCTTTTCTTTTTCTGTTTCTATCCTTCTCTGTCTCTGTCTCTCTGGCCAGTCTCCCGATTTCAAGTTTTCCAGAAAAGCATCCTCTTCCTATTCTTTGAAACTGGAACCTCCGAAGGTAAAACAGCTCTTCTTTCTTTTCTTTTTAACCCCTCTTTTCCCGCCTTTTCTTTCTGTTAGCTTTCTTTTTTCTGCATGATCCTCTTCGGATATTTTCAGCAGCATCTGCTTTTTTCCTCTACTTTTTTCGCCATGCATGGCTTCAGGAATAATTCGTTTCTTAGCTTTCTAAAAACAAAATGGCCGGCGGTTACGAACTTCTATTTTTCCAGAAAAATAGAATTTTTTTACGATTATTATTATTATTTTTAGATTTGGTCGAATACTTTGCGGTTCCAAAAATATTTTTCATTTGAGTATTTTGCTTCTATATTTTTATTAATTTATTTTTTTGGAATTCCAATGCGGACATTGATAGTTTACTAGAGTTTTAGAATTATTTTCGAGCTATTTTTCTCAAAGTTTTTTTTTTTTTTATTTCGAAAGCAATTTATAATTCACATTTCCTACTAAAAGTGATGGTCATTCAACATATTGCACAAGAATCCGTGTCATATAATAAAATAATTTTTTAAATCCAACAAACTAACATTGTTAAACAAAGACGGGAATATTTCATGTTTTCTCAGCGATAATTGATTCAGTTTAAATGAAAAAGTGTAACGAAAACGGTAAGTTCTCTTTTAGGAAATAAAAGTGGATATTATAAATACATTTGTATTATATTAAAAAATATATATATAAATGCTTCTTTCTGGCATATTTCTTCATCATTCACCACCATTAACCTTTTCAATGGGGAATACGTGCCATTTTATTTAAAGTTAGGAGGAAAATTTTAAATACAAATACAGAAATCGATTTTATACATGATATTCCATCACTAGGTTTACAAACAGCCAAAAGGAGTAGATTAAATATCATATAACAGAACCCGACATACGTTGTCCTGCCAAAAAATGTATTGTATAAATTACATATCACGAATAAATGGTTCAAGTTCCAATATATGTGCATACTAATTTTCATTAATATCGTTTGAACGGTATACAAAATGTTGCGGCACCACCTGCTGTCAAGTAAGAATAAAGTGGATAGCGCGAACCTATTTTCCATACTCGAATACATATTATTACCAAATTTCCTAGCGATTGGTAGAAAGGTATAGAATTTGATATACTGCAGCACCATCTGGTGGCGACTTACAACAAAAGGGAGTAGCATAAAAAACATTCTTCGTGTTTTGTCAAGCACACACAAAAAATTTCATTAAAATCGTTCAAGCCGTTTAGGAGGATTTCAGTGACAAACACAAGTACAGAAGAATTATATATATAAAGATAGGTCAGAAAAGCTTTCCTGACGCGTTGAAGACACAATACCAGGGCATCAGGTAAGTGATTGGGGTTTATTAATCAATGTGCATCAACAAAAGTAACGAAGTTGCAACATATTAGGACGAAGGCGATATCAGAATTGCCATCTGCGTGTTGTGATGCAAGCCTCACATATCTCACATATTAGGCTCATAGGAATTCGAATATTCTGGAAGATTTCGAACATGTCTCGATTTCTCCGGCAGCCAATGCGAGGTGGTGCATTGATTTCCTTGGCACTACCGACTGGCATGTCCTACAATTAAGTTTTGATATGCTGTCAAATATAGAATTAGTCTAGCAAACCAATCCACTAACTATCATGACCGATGTACTATTGGCGAAATGGGACATCTAAGGGTTAGGAACATTATGGCTGAAACGGATTAGGCCTTGCAAAGAATTTATTGCTAGATGTACTCATTATCCTATATATTCCTCGTACAGATGAAGGGCAACTCGTTTATTACACGCCAAATCTCTGTAGTCAGATAAAATTCGTAAATTTACACGTTCGTATATTCACCTATCTTTCTTCTTCTTCTTCTTCTTTACTACAGCCTATTACAGGCCAATGGTCATCCCAACTAGATTACTCCAACAGATTCTATCACAAGCCATAAGATACGCCAATAATTCGCCAACGATTGATTTTTAATGTCTTGAGATCAGCCTCTACGCAGTCTATCCATCTTGTGCGACATCTACCTCTTTTCCTGGTACCCTATACATTTGCAAAAGTCACCTTTTCAACAGGGTTCATATTAATCACATCTAACAATATGCCGAAGTCATCTGATGCGAAAAAATGTGATGATACTGGTAATATTGGGTTGCTTATATTTTCTGTAGATTTCATGGTTAAACAAAATTCTCCATCAATCGTTCTCACTAATTGTACCAAAAATTTTTTGAATATTTTTCTTTTAAAAATTGAAAAGTCTGTCTTCATCTGCTTTTGTTAATGTCTAACATTACAAAAAATGTGCTTTCTATATATATTAGTCAGTGTGGTGCAAAATAAGTTGAACTCGGAATGTGATCATTCTATGCACACACAGCGATGTGTGGTGCCATCAATTATGTGATCTATGGAGTAAGTAGGAAACGAGAACTGTTATTCTTGAGAGATTTTATAAAATGATATTGAAAAGATTATTGAAAGCTGCAATGACTCCCAAGAAAGTCTGGATATTGAGCTACATTTTTTACTGCTGTAGAAAATTTTCCGCAATATGAAATCTACGTGGTCTAATCTTGTCACCTGTCGAAATTATCACCTACTCCATTGTTATAAGAATGCATTTTAGCATCAAGGACTTGACTGGGACTCATTAAAGACTTGCTTAGTCACGATTTCGCGCGGAAAAACATGAGGTCTGTTCATTAATTCAAGTAAATTCCACCCCACGTGAAAGATTGCCAATCTGTTTTAAAGAGTGTTTGAGGAAAGACATGGATTCCAGGTTCTTTCCTAATCAATGCACATCTTTCACTGCTTGCAAAGTTAAATCTGGACTCATCTGTAAAGAGAACAGTTCATTATTTATTAGCATCATGTAAACATGTTGACGTATTAATCTCAAACGCTCTTTACTGTGGCGTGAGTGAATGGCACGCAAGTGACTGATCTTTCCATGTACAGACCATTTTCATACATCTTAGTAAATGGTTACATTATCCTTTTGAAGGTTGCAGCAAGTCAAGAATTAAGATGAGTTAGGTGGTAATCTTCAACCACCGAATGAAGTACAAGATCCTTTTAACCCCAAATCTCAGCAAAATTTAAGCACAACACAATACTCTGTAAGACATAGACCGTTCACAAATTACTTACATTGGTTACCACAGAGACGAACAAATGCTCATATGGAGAAGAGAGTAACCCAGACCATAATATTTTCCCTAACGAACACCAGTTGAGCATGCATGGACAAAGCAAACTGTCAAAAATAAAGTAAAAAGGCAAAATTTATGTGGCCAAACATAATTTTTAAATTATGACATTAATAACTAATTTTTGTGTAGCATAGACCCCATATGTACGACTCGAAGAGCAAGAAACCAATTCAAATGTGCAATTAACACAAAAAGTGCATCACATTTATTATTAATATACAATTTTATTATATATACTTAATATTTATTTTTGATTGTTTACTAAATGTCAATTATCTACTTTATATAATTTAATATACAACAATAATAATATCTAATTAAATACAATTAGTTATTATTATTAATCTAATTAATCAGATAATAACTAATTAAATTAGTTAATATTTTTATTATAACTAATAACAGCATTTCATGACCTATAGAAAGCAACCAATGTTGCTCCCGCTCAATAGTACCATCTAGAGTGTTAATATATTCAGTACTGCGTCCACATTTGAATATGTGACCAGCTGGTATCGTTCGCCAACACTCTGACTATTTCTAACCATTCTCCTTATCTTTCCTTACTAATGGAACCTCCAACCGTGTTTCGGTAAGCTGTAAATCATTTGATGCACGACCAAAATCCGGGCGGAGATTTTCTCCCGAGAGTTGGCGAACGTTTTCACATGCTTTACGTTTCCTGACCATATTGAAACAAAGGGCTTCGAAGCTCAACATTCAGACTCTACTTAAATAAAGCAGTCTTATACATTGCACATGCTACCGATCCGAGGTGAGTAACGTGTACTTTTGTAGAATTGCACCACACACACACACACACTGAAAACTCTGGTGGGACAGTGGCCTGCATTGGCTGTTCAGGTTGGATTGCGTTTTAGAATCTTTAGAAATTAGTGGCGATTCAAGAGATTTCTGGCACATTTTAAATAAAGATTAAGCATATGAAATCGAGCAATTTAAAAAAACTTATAATTGAAATTTCATCGTATGATGTTATAGAATGAGATAGAAACATAATAAGCATAATACTGTTAAAGTGCCAATCCAGCAGACCAGTAACTATTTTTATGGAATTATTTATGAATATTTATTAGTAATTATGAGTATTAGTCATATTTGAATATGTGTTCGAAATTTTTACCATGGTTGCAAAATGCCCTGAGATGACAGTTGATGGCCTAAAATTATGTTCGCCCAAATACTTTCTTCAATTGCACTTGTGACTATTTTTCTCACGCAAAATTAACTTCTCTTTGTTTATCAGAATTAATACAAAAATGTTGTGATCGAGCCAGTATATTAATTATAGTTATTTCACTGCCACTAAAATTTAAATATTATTTCAGTGACACTAAATATAAATCCGAACGAAAAAAATTAATTTACCAGTGTTCAATTATATTTTTTAAAAGTAATTACTCGTTTCAACTTTTTCTTTCTGTTCTATTTGAATGCAGGGCATGATTTTTGTTTCATTTTGCAGCAACTGAAACTGAAGGCCGGCAAGCGAGTGCCCCAGTCGACCCCGAGCTCCCCCTCGAAGGCCGGGGGTCGAGAGCCCCGCTGCACGTGCGCCATGACCATCGAGCAAATGCAGCGCGCCAAGAACGGGCGTGCGCGGTGTGCAGCGGCCGGTTCGCTGCCCACCACGCTGTCCCGGGACTACGGCCGGCTCTCCAACCACCCCTCCAGCCAGTCCGTCTACGACAACGTGTCCACCTCGCTGCGCCGCTCCACGCCCATCCCCAATGCCGTCAAGCAAACCAGGAGCGATGTCAACCTCTCCACCATCGGTGAGGCCGTCCTCAGATTCAGTCATTTCTATTTCACAATGGGGATAGGGATGGGTTTAACTCAATCAGCCATAGATTCTAATCTATGGTAGATTGATAACCAGATGGTTAATTCTACATAGTTGGTTATTCTACCATAGCTGGTTACCATCGTGGTATAGATGGTTACCGTTTTACCATAGATGGTTACTATTTTACATTGATGGTTACCATTATGCCAAAGATGGTAACTATTTTACAACATATGGTTACCATTATACCAAAGATGGTAACTATTTTACAACAGAGGGTTAGCATTATACCAAAGATGGTTACAATCCTACCATAGATGATTACCATCCTACCATAGATGGTACCATTGTAGTAGTTTTTTTTTTTACCATAGATAGTTGCCATTCTACCATAGATGATCATCATTTTACCATAGATGATTACCATCATACCATTGATGGTTATCATTCTATCATAGATTATCACCATTTTACCATAGATAGTTGCCATTCTACCATAGATGATTACCATTTTTCCACAGGTGGTTACCATTCTACCATAGGTGGTGAATTATTCTACCATAGATTTTAATTACATTATTTTTTAATGAACAAATAGTATTCTTATATATTTAATAATGTAAATCAGGATAATTTGCAATTCATAATTGCATCTGTCTTAGTATGTCCTCTAAGGCTAGTCTAGTAAGTGACGAATAAAAGTATACTATTATATACAGGATATTCCAAAAGGTAACTTATCTAGTTTACATGATGTTCTGTGAAAGTGACGAATAAATTTCACACAACAACATCCAAAAAGTGACCAGAAATCATTAAAGAGCGATGTTGCATTCGCCTTTGGTATTTCAATGGACGTGTCACATGGGCCGAACTTCCATCCAAGATTCTGCAGACTGATGAAGTAACTTTTTCATAGGGAAATACTTCGAAACTCTTCCCAAACATACTCATACTCCCAAACATGCATGTTTGGGAACATGACTATCTGAGGAGTGCCGTGTAACGTGCACGTCCCATGTCAGCTAATAAAGCTTCTCTATAAGCATGTGAACTAGTATGATTGATTACACAATAACTGATTCCTACCAACATTTTTATTAAAATTTATTATTTTTTTATTGGTTCTAACTTAAGGTAGGAACCAATAAATATTAATAAAAGTGTTTTCAGCAAAATTTTCCGTAACATAGCCAACAATCACGTAATTCTTGTTTAATGCAGGTCAGCGAGAAACTACTACCTTTTCTCGCACAGAGCTGGCACGCGCCAAGTTCGCCCAAGCATCGATAGGCGGTGCGGAGGATGCCAAGAGTGTGGACTATGGCATGGGCATGGGCGCCATCCTCCGCAAAGCGTCGAGCCAAGACATAAGGGAGGGCAGCATCAAGAGCAAGAGCACCGACAACGTCAACACAGCCGCCACGCCAAGCGAAACCGCCGCCAAGAAGCCGCTAACCGCCAGCGCCTCAGCAGAGGACAAGCTCAAGCCGCCGAAACCTCCACCGAAGCCCGAACCTCCTCCCAAGCGCGGGAAAAGCTCAAGGGGACAAGCTCCGAGTGGTGGCACCAAAGCGACCTCGAGCAGCAAAGAGCATGGTGCCTCAAGCTCCTCGAAGGGCGCGAAGCCCACCTCCTCCTCCGCGAAGCCGAGCAAGTCCGGTGCCAAAAAGAAGAGCGTCAAGAAGCTGGAGGTGCCGCCGGAGAGGGAGAGGTCCCCGCCCTCGGACCACCTGCTGTACGACAACCTGTGCTACGCGACCACCCCGAGCACCAGCAACGACAACAGCGACGCCCCCTTCCTCTCCTCGGAGGAGGATGAGCAGGAGGAGGAGGTGAAGCAGATCGCAAAGGAGAAGAAGATTGTGGGGCCGAGGAGAGGGGCAGCCAACTCCCGACCTCCAAACTGCTCATGGAGTACGAGATGCACCTGAGAAACGCGTTGGCCCGCGGACTCGATGCAGAGAGCTACAGCCTCCAAACCTTCGAAGCCTTGTTGACACAGAGTATGGAAAATGTGGGTGAGTGTCCTCAAATTGTTCTCTCGACGCCATGCGCTTTAAAAATGCATACGACGACTTACTTTTTATAACAAATATGTTTCGAAAGGGCTAATAAGACATGATTCTTTGTATCACACTGATTACTTAAGTAATATTTAAGTCTTTCCTGGTACAATATTTGGATTACGCACCAGCACGTGATAATCACTCTAGGTAAAATTATTTCCTAAATGCCACATTATGCTCTGATGCATGATCTGAAAAATGAAACTTTATAATGAACACAAGAGACCCAGTGCATTATCTTTGTGTGATACTTTGTCACTAACAAATATTTAAATATAAATGAACTATTATAAATTGGTTATAAAGATATTATTATTGCAAGCCACGTTTTTGAACATTTTATTTGTGGGTCTTAATGGCCTTCGCTGTCATAACTAACATTCTTTCGAAAACTCAGCCAATAAATTTCCTTATCTGTTAGAGACTTATTAGATATTTTTCCTTTTTGGGGGATCGAGAAGGACCTGCAGAACTATTGTACCTGCAGCTCATATTAGAAGATTTTTTTAATAACTAATAAAGCTATAAATTCGAAACCACATACCTTTACAGCTAACTTCTAACCTTTGCTCCACGCCAATATCAGCAGACATATTCACTTAACACATATTTCCGATTGAAGCGCATAATAAATGTTGGGGTGCAACTTTTCCCGCTCAAATGCGTGACTGGCGACTGAGACATCTCTCCTCACATCACTCTGGCAGGCTCTTGGCTCTTTAGCGTTGATGTTACATCACACGCTGGCGTCAAATCGACAACGAAAGTGCCTTCTTCTTCTTCGCCTATCCCCAAAGTCCAGCTGGACTAGACTAGGTCCATGAATCCAAATACCCGAAGAAAGAAGACCATCAACGGACTGTCAAGGAGATCCTGACATCTGAGCCTCAGGCGCGCCAAGATGTGAGATGGTGAAGCCTGCTCAGAGGAGCACCTGGTGCAAGCGTCGACAGCTTACAAACCACCTGAGGTAGTCATAGTTCTGAGGTGTCCACTGAGCAAACGGGTGATTGCAGTTTGTCCCTGCCTGTCACAATTAAGTTCCAAAGCACCGCCAGCTCGATGGTCCCGATCCATCCACGAAAGTGTTGAAAGACGAATATATCGGAAATAACAACAGATTAAAAATAAATTGTACTATTGCTTAATGGGCAGACAGTAAAATTTGCCTGATAGACACCAATAGACATTGTCGCTTCACAGGAAATAAGAATTTCTTTTATATAACGATAATTATCGCCTTTAACTTATTTTTCTAGTCAGGAAATATGAAGGAATATCCTGATTAATAAGTGAAGTGAAAAGAAACATCTTCCTTTCTGGTGTAGGGAAAATATTTAACAGGTTCCAGACGATTCGAACATTTGAATAGAAAAGTATTATGATTTTAAACAAGAAAATTATTCGGAATGTTTAACCAGTCAAGGATATGACAAAAATTCACAGGATCAGCAAAGCAGGGACAAAATCACAAGAGGATCAAAACGCATTTTTACTACAATATATTTAGTATACATTTTTAGCATGAAACTTGAAACATATTAACGTAAATGTATTAGGTTTATCCTTGCCGAATTCTACAATTATTCCCATTAAAAAAGGGCCACAAGCGTGCTGAAAATCTTAAAGTCCAAGTCCTTGCTGAAGATCACATTCTGCATTATTTTACCATTCACCTCAGCTTTCAGAAAATCGTAGCCCGTAACTTGCTAGGCTGCTATGTCTTCGTAAAAAACGTGTGTGAATCTTTAATCTTATGCACAATTTGAATATGGTAGGCAAGCTTAATAATTGATACTACAGAGTTTTTCAAACAAAATACGAATTATAGGGCTCTCAACCTAATCTTCGTGTGAATGACTCGTGACTAAGCGATATCGCTTCTTGTACTCTTTACACATTATATGGTATTAAACGTTTTTAACACAGTTAGTTCTCTTTAATTAACTACTCTAGGATAGGGTTAATATAATGGTATAATGGTGGATTCCATTTATACCTTTCCACATAGAAGAACGCAAACAATGGCTGTTCTTTTTCTTCTATGAAAGCATTCTTTCAGATCATCTGCAAAGAACTTGGATTTAGAATGGTGGATCGCTGGTAGCTCATAAGTTAATCCACGTAGAGGAGTACGAACTATGGTTGTTATTTCTTCTATTGAAAACATTCTTCTAGATTATTTGCAATTAAAATAAATTTATACTCTATTTCTCAAAAATGCATCAAAGTCTTTATAAACACCCGTGCAATTCTTGTTTATGGGTCTATTGAGGCTCATTGTGTTGATGTCTGTCTCTTTTTTTTTTCTGTGTGCAGTTGCTTTAATGCGAGAAGTTCACGTGGAACTTGAAGAAGTCCGCAAGGAAGAACAGGCTCTGCAATCATATGACGAGCCTGAGGGAAGTCGCGCCTTCGCCAACGCAAGTGAGTGGCATCTTTTATACACCCATTGATAAAAAATTTTTTTTTAAAATCATTTATACATTCATTGGTGAAATTTTTTTTTATTGCAATATTTTATAGATTGGCAATTTTTTTTTATTGAAATCTTTTATATATACATTGGTAAATTTTTTTGAAATGTTTTATACATACATTGGTGAATTTTTTTATTGCAATCTTTTACAAATTAGTGATGTTTTATTGAAATCTTTTATGTATATATGGGTGAATTTTTTTTTTATTTATCTTATTCATACATTTGAATGTTATAAGATGTCCTTAAAGTATTTAACCTGCAATAATGATATAGGACACACACACAATCAAAAATCATGATTTTTTTACTAACATTTTATATGGTTTAATACTATTCCAATACATATCGAGAGACTTATTACATCATTTGTTTCGGCTTAAATTCATTTTATTTCGTGTTTAAGCCAAGAGTCTCAAAAATACAACCTTACTCTAATGCATTGTATTGGACTTGTTTTGCATGCAACCCGACATGTTAACATATTTGATAATGCGAACTAAAGATAAAATGTTTTTTAATTATTAGCAAACAAATATAATTACTTACATACATATATACACATACAGTGAGTGTAAAAAGTATTCGTATAGTACGAAATTGATTTAAAAGAGATCCGTTCATAAAAATTATAAACATAAATTTCATTTTAATTAATTATAAATGTATAATAGAACATATTTTCACTAGTTTCATATGAAATTGACACAAAAATAATTTTATACATGAATAAATATTTACAAAACTGAAACAATTCTTGTGGTGTAAAAGTATTCGTATAATAAAAGAAATGCAAATTTTTTTAGTTATTTTGTGATTAGTTTAGCCATTATGATGTAGTTAATTGACGTCATCTTGTAAGAAGTTACTTAAAAGGTTCTTCAGTGGAAATTTTAATGTAGTGAGAAACTAGAAATTTCTGTAATGGGTCGTAAGTAAAGAGACAAGTGTTTCCGAATGATTTTAAAGCTCCGTAAAAATGGTAAATCGTACAACAAGATTTCTGATCTGGTCCGTAGACCCCCGTTTAACTGTGCAGTCAATCATAAAAAGTTTGCTGCCACTGGATTTTCTCGTACTGGGCGACCATGTCTATTGACATCATCTGACAGACACGTTCATTAAAAAAGGATCCCAAAATAAGTGCTCCTACATTAACATCAGAACTAAAGAACATGGGAACAGCAAAGTACTGTTCGAAATGCATGCAGAAATGAAGGTTTCCATGGCCGTGTTGCCAGACGATTCTTTGTTAGTTTGCGATTGTCTTTCGCCAAGCAATACGTTAATGAAAGTCCAGATTTCTGGAAAAGATTATCTTTACAAACGAAAGTAAATACAACATATTTGGATCGGACGGGAGACGAATGGTATGGAGAAAGCGCAATACAGAAATGCATCCTAAGAATTTAGTGCCAACAGTGAAACATGGAGGTGAAAATCTGCTTGTTTGGGGGTTGTATGAGTGCTTCTGGGTTGGACAAATTAGTCTTTATTAAAGGCATTATGAATCATCAACTTTATATTGACATTTAAAAAAAAAATAATTTAGGACCTAGTGCAACAAAAATGGGCTTGAATGGTGATTACGTTTTCATGCATGATAACGACCCCAAGCACACAACCCGACACAAGGCTCTGGATACTATGTAATACCCCAAAGTTCATGAAATTTCCTCCTCAATCGCCGGACCTCAACCCCATCGAGAATTTATGGGACGTTCTTAATAAAAATATTAGATCAGACATATTTCTAATAAAAATGATTTGGAATCAGCTCTTAATCAAGAATGGACGCCATATCTAGCTCAATAACAGCAAAATTGGTGGAATCAATGCCAAGAGACTCAAGGCAGTCATTCGAGCTAAAGGATATCCTACAAGGTATTACCTGAAATATTATGATTGTATTGGCCAATATATGCCTGATGTACGAGTACTTTTACACCACAAGATGTTGGATTGTTTCAGTTTCGTAAATATTTATTCATGTATGAAATTATTTTTGTGTCAATTTCACATGAATCTAGTGAAAATATGTTCTATTATGTATTTATAATTAATTAAAATGGAATTTATGTTTATAATTTTTATGAACGGATCTCTTTTTAAATCAATTGTCGTACTATACGAATACTTTTTACACTCACTGTATATACATAAACTTATACTTGTAGAATAGAGTTTAACATAATAATAGTTAAATATTTGTGTAGCTGTAGTTTTACGGCTGACACTAGTTTACAGTTTTGGATCAAATTTGTTTGTGTCGATTATTCAAAGAGATATAAGATTCTTATAAATTAATTTTGACCTCTGGATATTTTTTAGTATTTCATGCTTTCTAACAAAAAGGTTTTGGGAGGTGAAAAACAAGGCAACAGGTTAATTTTCAACTGATCATTTCGAGCTATTACCATTGTTTTCCAAATTTTTATTATCTATTAGTATATCAACTAAAACAGAAATTTTATTTCCAGCTTACAGAGCATCTTTTTTGGAAGCAATGATCTTTTTATGTCTGGAAATAAATCTAGATTATATGTATATATATATTATTTTGTTGACTATTATATTTTAATTCCTTGATGGATTTTCCCAAAAATAATCCTGTCTCTTCATACCACTTTAAAACATCACAAATTAACTTCTGCGAATATTAATTTTTAATTCTGAACTAAAATGAGTATTTTGGTCCATTCCGCATTTTCCTAAGGTAACACGAGCTTTTTTGTGATGTTTATGTCTGGAAATAGTCATTACATCTCTATTTCAGGTTGCTTTACTGTTATTTGAACTTCATTAATGTCCTTCAGTTCCCAAAAGATTGGCGAGGAGCCTGCCTGTTATTTATTGTTTATGACAGCTTGCATGTACTTTCCGTTGTTTTTCCTTTTTCAAAATGAGTAAAAATGAAGGCATTTTTAATGATAATAGTCACGATTCCTCGCATGGTGAATTCATAAGCTCTGGCGAAGAATCAACGCATAATAGTTCTTGTTCAAATGTGCAATCTGAATGGCTCAATATACTCTTGAATTTCTATAGTGAAAATAAATAAAAGTACAATATAAATAACATAACAGAATGGGTCCTGAATGGCCAAGTGTCTGGCGATCGGTGGCACAGGTTTCCAGTTCTAGCCCCAGTGATTCCATTAATGTTTATAGTGATTCGGAATCCATTTTAAGCAGTAGATCCCGTTCACATAGGACTGTAGAGCGTCACGGAGCCAAGTCAGATTTCTACCTACGAGTGCTACGTCACAACAGAAGCTGTTCCGTTTTCCTTCAACCATGAGTCCATGTGGGTTCATGGGCTTGGTCTAGATCTCCACCAAGGGCCATATGAAACAGCAGCACAACAACAAATAAAACAGGATAAAAACTTATTATTCGTAAGCCTAACAATGCTTATTTTCAATTGTTTAAAAAATTGTCCTGAAACAAAACTATATTTCAGAATAAATTAATCCTTTAATGGGTTTAAACTTTTTTTTTTTGTTGTCCTCTTCGGCTGATGCCATTGTTATTAAATTCTATTAGCTCACACTCTCCCTAATTGTTCAAATTTTCAATCGTTCATAAAATACTTTTTATTCACCCACAAAATACATTTTTTTGTTTAACTTGTAGTGGATGACACTTGATGTTAATACAGTTTTTTCAAATATTCACTCAGTCATTAAATTTAATTCATTAATTTTAGTTTTTAGATTTAAGTTGCATGCACCAATAGATGGCGCCACTTAAAAAATGAATGAAAATTATTTATAAAGGACTTTCTGCAATATAGTGAAAAAAAGTAGGTTTAATTTTTTTTTATATATATTACCTGTTTCGACAGGATCCACGACAAGCGGTCCAAAGTCAAGCACACTCCCCTTACCTGGATCCACCCGGCAGCCTCCCCCACCTTGCCGCCAGGGGAGACAACAGCACTCCCCTTCTGCCCAGAGCTTCTGTCGAGAGCACCGATTCACGCATCTACCTGACCTCTTCAGAGGTAAGTCTCGCCTGCTCACTGAGAAAGTTCACCCTCATGTCTGTTGGACCGCCTTAATCTCATTGGGCTCGAGGCGAAAGATTGTAAGCGAAAAATTTGACCAATCACTAGCCTCACCACGTTCGCCTGAAACCGGTTTGAAATGCACCGCTCCGAGTTGACCCACTTTCAACTCGAAGCGGATCTTCACTAGGCGTAATGCTATTTCTGGCGTTTCGCTGTGAAGGGACGAAAAATTTTCTCGCTTGCCGCTTGAATCTTCACGTCTCTCGCCTCGGTGGGAAGGAGCCTTAAGACTGTATTCACACTGGAGATTCAAAATTCAAGACGCAAAGGCAACCAATCAGAAGCCCATTCTCATATTCCCAAGTTCCAAACAAGCTTTTAACTTGAATGTCATCCAAATTCTAGACGCGGAACATTTTAGGAACAATAAAAAAAAAATGGCCTTTGTAACTCGTAAAAAACCTGATTTCGTAATATAGTAGTCAGGACATTTAGTATATCAACCTGGGCCTGAATGGTGGAGTGGCTAGCGCTCTGGCGCTCGGTACCACAGGTTTCGGGTTCGTGCCCGGCGGGGCCATGGATGTTTGTAGTGGTTCGAATCCACTTTAAGCCGTAGGTCCCGGTCTCATATGACTGTAAGAGCGTCACAGAGCAAAAATCAGACTTCTACCTACGAGTGCTCCATTACAACAGAAGCTGCCCCTTTCCCTCCATCCATGAGTAGATCACTCATGGGATGCCCGTCCCACACTGCAGGACATTGAGGATTAGTCACAACAAGTATATGAACCTTGAATTGCAATATGAACCTTGTCCTTAAACGTAACCCAATAAATATTAACATGTGCAGCTAGCATGCAGGAGGCCTGTAGATCTAATTTGTTGGCAACTCCCAATGGTCAAGCTTTACAACCAATATAGTTAGATTTCCGATTGGCTAAAAGCCAGCTTTTCGACGTTCTATTGAAGTCTGGTGTCGAAAAGTTAAATAAAATTCAAGTTGAAAGCAACGAGAGAACATGGGTATAAGGGCAGGAAAGCAGGCTTCCGATTGGTTTGTGTTCGAATTCTAAGTCTTGAATATTTAGTTTCTGGAAAAATCAAGTTCTAATTCTTGGTAAAAATCAAACTACAGATAACAATCTAAAACTGAAGAAATAAAGTCATGGAATTTAAGAATAAGAATATTAATTAGTTCACAATAATATTTCATTCCTGAAGTGCTTAGCACTCAATTAGATGATTTCTTCCATCACCTACAACCAGAAGACTACAATACATCTAAAGGGTTAAAGAAATGTTATCTCAGTATGAGCGGTTTTTATTTAGATATATCAAATGCCATTTATACATGTATTTAGGGATTCAGTTTCTTTGAAGAAGTTCAATTTTCATCAGTAGAAGAAAATAATTACATAAACGTCCAATAACTCTTGAAGACGTCATAATATACAATGAAAAAAAAAAAAGACACCATAATATATAATGAATAGTTGAAGTTGAATAATTTTATTATTTACATGAGGATCATTAATGGTTCATCAAAATTCAAAATGACGTCTATTGGATTTGATGATCCGTCCTCCATTTGATGGCCATCTCTTGCTGACGGTAATTTTCCTTTAAGAAATGAAACGAAACAATCACAACTTGTTCTATTTTGAAAGAAATGATGTCACATTAAATATGAAACATGGTGCCATTATTATGTGCCATGTTTGGATCATTACGCTTTCTTTTATTTACATGAAGTTCGTTTTAAGGTAAATATATTATCAGTCTAACAACTGAAGTTGTGCAATATCGAAGAGGTAGATACAGTTTTGAAGTTAAAAGGTCGCTCACACAAACATTATTATAATTATATTTTTATTTCCAATTCTGAATTAATTTATTTTGGAAACATAGCATTTAGTTTAAAATAACAGTTTATTTTTTGATCGCTTCTCTTGAATTCCTATAATAAAAGAAGTGTCAATAAGTAAAAATGGCTTTGCAAATTTTACTATAAGTTTCACCGTCATATTTATGTGAATTAAGATTTTCTACTTTCACCTGCCTTTTTCTACCTCACCTTACTCTACCTTAAGTTAAAAAAATAAATGAAATCTACAATGTAGTGACGTGGAAATGAGAGTTTGGTTTCAAATACACAGTCCAGTCACATTAATATGACCACCACCTACTTTCGACGTCAACGTGAAATAACCCATCACAAAAGGCAGGTGACAGCACATTGCAGTGGAGTGTATATGAAGAATTCCACTTAATACCACATTCCACACTTACTTAAACCAGAATATACAAGAGTGTATATTCTGGCATTCGGCCATCAGGCTTTGGGGGCCTGATGGCCGAATGGCTAGCGCTCTAGCGTTCGCTACCACAGGTATCGGGTTCAAAATCCGGCTTTGCCCATGGGTGTCGTAGTGGTTCGGAATCCACTTTAAGCCGTAGGTCCCGGTCCTAATAGGATCGTAGAGCGCTGCGGGGGCATTGTTACTCCGCGTCCGTGGCTTACCATCAAGTTACACGCCCCCCTGGGTAATGCAAAGTGAGTAACATCGGTGCAGCCCTTATTGCCATCCAAAGACGTCCATGTCTGTTTGCCAGCTGCATTGGAAAAAAATACTCTGGCTTTTTGACAGGTGGTCACATTAATGTGACTGGACTGTGTAAATGCTCACACATTGAAGAAATCGTTAGGACATATCAGGTTAATGTTTCTCAATAAACACAAGAATAAATAAACTTGGGGCGCATATCAATTGATTTCTTCATCACATTATTTTTTTCCTGTAATATTTGACTTAATTATTTTAACATATTTCTCAAAAATTTGTATATGGTTCGCCTATAATTATTTGTAGGTTTTTAAATGCCCCCAACTTCAAAAAGTTTGACAACCACTGATTTAAAAACAATATTGACGGCTAGAAGATGCATTTTTTTTTTTTTCTATGTGTTAAAATGGTTTGCCAGATGTATACTTTAGCAAAAATGATTCGTCTTCACCTGATTGGTTACATTGGTGTCTTTCAAAAATATTACTCACAAATTAAGTAGCTGTCTTTTATAGTATAGCCTCCATTGTGAACATCTGGCTGCGTTATAAATCTTACAAATCGATAGCGAAAAAACTTAATGTCAAGGTGTGACAATGTATATAATTTTGCCAGATGTATATTTTAGTAAAAGGATTCGCCTCCATCTGATTTGGTTACATTGGTGTCTTTCAAAAATATTACTGATAAGCTGTTTTTCACAGTACAGCAGATCTCCATTGTGAACCTCTAGCTACATTCCCTATAAATCTTACATATCAATAGAGAATAACCTTAATGTTAAGGCGTGACATTGTATATAAATTGATTCTACTTTCAAGCCAATTATATAGGGCGTTCAATTAATCCAAATCTTAATGAATCTTGCAGAGATGCGTCGGTCCACTGATGTTTCGAAAAAGGATTCTCCTGCTAGAAAAACTATCAAAATGTCCTATTTATTTTTTTATTTTTTTTTTTTTTTTTCATTTCTTAATATTGGAGTATATATTATTTATAGATAACCTTCGTAATTGGTTTTCTTGTTAATTTCTTGTAAATTGCTGTTTCTTGTAAATCGGTGTTTTCTTGTAAATATGATTTTTTTTAGCATCTTAGTATTCAAAGAAAAAAGGAGCCTGATGGCCCATTGGCTAGCTCTCTGGCGTTCGGTACCACAGGTATCGCGTTCAAATCCCAGCGTTGCCATGGGTGTTTGTAGTGGTTCGGAATCCACTTTAAACCGTAGGTCCCGGCCCTAATAGGATCGTAGAGCTTTGCGGGGGTAGTGTCACTCCGCGTCCGTGGCTTATCTTCAAGTTACACGCTCCCCAGGGTAGTGCAAAGTGCGTAACGTCGGTGCAGCTCTTATGGCATAAAAGATCTCGGTCTATTTGCCAGCTGCATTAGAAAAAAAAAGAAACTCATACTCAAAGAAATGAATCACCGTGTGAGAGGCTGAAAAACAAACGCAAAACACACCGTGTAAATATATTAAAAAAAGGTACTTACGTATTAACGGTACCTTGGCGACAGTTGCGCCAATAAAGAGCACACGCGCCAACCGCAGCTACAGATTTGGCGCCAATCTACACTTGAAATTTTTTTCCAGACAATAAGATATATATGAAACACTTCATTTAAAATCAAAGCGCTTTCAAAATATTTTTATTCCAAATAATAAAGATTGGCGACACTTAAAAACCGCCAAGTCTGTCGCCAAAGTACCGTTAATACGTAAGTACCAAAAACACGCTAAAAATAAAAGATTAAAAACACACAGTCTTAGGTAAATATACAAAGGGGGAAAAAAATGACAGTTAGATAAAATCTGGAGAAAAAGGGGGGAGAAGGAAAGGGTGAAAGGCGCAACAATTATCTGAATCCAGCAAGAATGACAGAGACCCGAGGGTAAAATAAATTACGAGGTTCTTTTCCCGCTCGGATCTCTTTCGTTCTTTTTGCTAGGGACGCATGGGTAACTGAGGAACGACGATAGCAAAAATCCGGTAACAATTTGAGTATGGGTTGATGTGACGACAGTTGTGGTTGTGTTGCATAATAGTGGAGGTAAATGTTGGTATACATTAGAGAGTTTCTGCATACCGTATTTTTTTATAATAGAGAATTTTTGCATACCGTATTTTTATAATAGAGAGTTTTTTGCATACCATATTTTTTTATAATAGAGAGTTTTTAGAAGTTTTGCATACCGTATTTTGGACGTTTGTTATTTTTCTCCCTATCTCGCATGCTCATAGGAAACATTATGACAGATACGCATGCGCAATTTCCTATGAGCATGCGCGCTAGGGAGAAAAAAATAACGGACGTCCAAAATAACGGTATGCAAAAAAACTCTCTAATATGATATTTTTTTCCTAGCGCGCATGCTCATAGGAAACATTATTACAGATACGCATGCGCAATTTCCTATGAGCATGCGCGCTAAGGAGAAAAAAATACCGTAGTATAAAAATACGGTATACAAAAACTCTCTATTAACAGAAACAGATACTGAGATTCAAATGGTGTGGCAAATCTAAAAAAAAAAAAATTTTTTTATTTTTGAAATTATATATATATATATATATATATATATATAAAATTTCAAAAATTAAGTTTCTAGACTCTGATTGTGGAAGAGCTAATTATTCTTTTGAGATGTATAACTCACTTATGTAATGCATAAGACGCAGAACTAGCGATATGGATTTAATGAACTGGATAGGTTTGTTCGCTTCATGTTCGCAAGGTTTTTATCATTTTTTCAGGGTCATCTTAAATTATCACTGTGGCAGACATCAGTGATAGTTCCTGCATCTTCGAGTGAGTTCGGGAATCAATTTTACTGGCTTGTACACCGAGAAACCTCCATGCCGCCATTTTTGACTAATACCCATAATTCTTTCGTTTATATCATTACCATTATTTCTTTTCACACATTATACCGTGTAACACGATGTTATGACGACTTACTTGTTATTTTTTTATTATTATTATTGAATTTTTTTTTGGCCTTGATTGTCTAACAAATTTCTGGGGTTTTCCCCTAATTTGTTTTTCTTTTGCTGAACATCGGTGGGCCTCATGTTCCGCATATATACGAAACGAGGATAGGAAGACATTGTCTTTCTAGAGAACTTTTATGGGGGTGACTGTTTTGCAAGTGCGTGTGGAATAATACTCTCATCATCAAACACTCTCACGATCAAGCCTTATTACAGATGCAAGACGTTATAAACACTCCATCTACTTAATTAATTTTTGAAATCAGTACCTGCAATGAACGTCTGCAGCTGAATCAAATTTTAGCTCTTCTGCCCTCTATCTGTTGGATTTGCCATTGATGGAAAGGGCCGAGCAGCCTTCTGAATTAGTCACAACATAATCTGATAGATTTATGTATCTAGACAGTTGCATCATGCTGCAATCGAATCCTGTTAATAAAATAATAACTAAAAATAAAAATTAAATTTTATTGCAATTAGCATTCAAAACTTTATTGGATAAATTTGATGGAGGGGGGAAAATCAGTGACTGCATTTAGGTTGCAGATTATTCAATTATCAACCCTCCTTTTCCTGATACTACCCCAATCTGGTGCATCAATTGAAATTACATCATTTTTACAATCGTATCCTGTTGGGGAGGGAAAGAAAAAAAGGTGGGGGGAATCCCATTCTTGTCAGAGAAGAAGAAGTGAAGAGAGGAAGAAATCACCAGATATGAGAAGAGAAATTGAAAAACTCCTACCAGGCAACCTGACAACTGACGCAAGACGCTTTATACACTCTGTCGACTCTACTCGTACCTGAAAGCAGTGCCTGCAATAAATGTTGACAGCTTATTCAGCCCTTAGCTCTTTTTGCAACGCTTATCTGTTGGCATTACCGCTGTAGAACTTTCTGAATTTGTCACTACATAATCTGAACAGCTTATGTATCTACATAATTCCATCATGCTGAAAATTTAAATTTCATTACGAATTTTCAATTTTGTTTTTTAAAAACTAACTTTAAATTTTATTGCAATTAGCATTCAAAGTTTCATTCTTTGATATACTTGAGAAGAAAAAAAAATCAGTACAGACTATACAGAAACATTTACGTTGCAGATTATCCAAATATCAACGCCAAATTTCCTGATACTAAATTACTCCAATCTGGTGCACGAATGTATCAATTGAAATTGCGTCTTTTTTATAATCGCATCCTTTTGGGGAATGGGGGGGGAAAGAAAAAGGGGTGGTGGTGGTTGGGAAATCCCATTCTTGTCCAGAGAAGTGTGTTCTATTTTGGGTTTCCCCGTCAGAGAAGAAGTGAAGAGAGGAGGAAATCACCAGATATGAGAGAGAAATTGAAAACTCCTACCAGGCAACCTGGCAAGTGACACAAGACGCTTTATACACTCTATCGACTCTACTCGTACCTGAAAGCAGTGCCTGCAATAAATGTCGACAGCTTATCTCATAGCCCTTAGCTCTTTTGCACGCTATCTGTTGGCATTACCGCTGTAGAAATTTCTGAATTTGTCACCACAGAATCTGAACAACTTATGTATCCACACAATTCCATCATGTTGAAATCCAATCATGTTAATAAAATAATAATTGAAAATTCAAATCTTATTCCAAATTTAAAATTTATTTTTTTTTTTTTAAATTAAATTTAGATTTTATTGCAGAGCTTTATACTTTGATAGATTTGTGAAAAAAATCAGTACAGACTACTACACAGAAATCAGTATCACTATCAATATTTACGTTGCAGATAATTCAATTATCAACGCCCCATTTCCTTGATACTGAATTACTCCAATCTGGTGCACGAATTGAAATTACGTCTTTTTTTACTATCGCATCCTGTTGGGGAATGGGGGTGGGGAATCCCATTCTTGTCCAGAGAAGTGTGTTCTATTTTGGGTTTCCCGTCAGAGAAGAAGTGAAGAGAGAGAGGGAGGGGAGGAAATAGCAAGGGGGTGGCGACGAGAGGACCTCTGACCTTTTCGATGTTTCGTGCGCAGGATGCGTCGCCGTGGGAATCTTCCTGATCGATGTCCTCCTCTCTTGTTTGCATTACTCCCGGAATGGGGCCCTCTTCTCTCACTGCAATTTTTGGGATGAGTTTTGATACACCCCAAACAAATAAAGAGGAATTCGGGAAAAAAAGCGGGGATTCCTTGGACTGCAGAAGCCCTTTTTAATGTGGAAAATGTTCCCGAAAGAAATCCTCGCGCTGTTTCTTTTGGAAATTGCATTTCGTGTTTTTGTCTTTTTTTTTTTTTTTAATATGAGCAATAAATTTTTTACAGTACTTTTATCCTGCAGTAAGTAAAAAATTGCTAACCTCTTGAAGGATAATTTTTTTTTATATATAGAAAAAGAAAAAACGTATTAAATTTCTTTGTTTTATTTCATTTTGTATCGATATCAATTCGGTGAGACAGATAAAATTAGAAGAACTCTAAAGGGATATATAATATCCATATGGGGCCATTGAGTATGGATGCTAAGTCTATAAAGGTAACCCGTCCTAGCCGAAGCCTTGCGGAAATGAGTATTGATGGTAAATTATGCTTGAAAAAATCGTATTAATTATTATCGTAAATTAGTATCGTTCTTTACATTTTTACATATACGGAGAATTCATGCATCTTTCGTAAAGATAAAAATTATTTCTGAATGTTTCAAGACATAAATAAATATGCAAAGCCCTAGTAGAACGCATAATGGATTTATTGCAGAATTAATCTTATAAAAATGCATATTTAGTTCTTAGAGTATTTATTTTAAGATAAAAAAAAACACAATTACAAAGCTAACTGCTCTGATATGTGTTTCTGAATTCCATTGAGTATTCCTTTTAATGAATGTATGAAAAAGTGTATTTTTACCGAAATCATTCTCAGTTCTATAAAATTAAATGGCTTAATTTAAGAATATAAATATGTTAATAAAGAACTAATGGAGTATATTATTGGATTAAATACACCGAAACTAAAAAAGGCTAAACGTTCGAAACAAAAAAAAAGTTTGAACGTTTAGTTATTAGAGTATTTGTTTTGAGGTCAAAAATAAATCTTCACAAACTTAGCATTACGAAATATCCAGAATGTAAATCGAAGTGTAGAAATAAAAATGTCGTGTAAACGTAATTTACAAAACTTATTGTTCTAATATAAAAATCTTTCTTTTGGCGGTATGCCATCGAGAATCCTACTAGCTCGAAACAACTACAATGAATTTTGTGGAAAAAAAAATACTTGTGCGGTTATTGAAAAACTAAATAATGCTCAGATATCTGTTCTGGTTCCTCAAGAATACGAAACAATTATTCTACTTCTGACAGAAAGTTGATTCTTGGAAACACAGGTGGCTGTTTTATACCCCATCTGGATTTAGCGGTTGAACCATCTGTAACGTCAATTCCCTGTCTAGAGTCATGTCTTCTGAAAATTTTTTTTTATTTTATGACTAATTGTGTTTGAATAATATCATCAAGTTTAACATCCTTTGTGAAGCAGATGTTAATAGGTAAGCACCTGCATTACAGCTGGTACCGAAATGAAGTACGAAAGCAAAATTGTCAACCTGTTTTTTTTTAAAGTGGGTTTATTTTATGAAACATGAGGTAGGCAATGCCAGGGTTTGTAGTGGTTCGTAATCCACTTTAAACCGTAGGTCCCGGTCCTAATAGGATCGTAGAGCCCTGCTGGGATAGTGTTACTCGCGTCCGTAGCATATCTTCAAGCTATACGTGCGCCCTGGGTAGTACTAAATCAATTACAGCGTTTGTCGGTGCAGGCCACGTGACATTCCTTCATCAAGGGTAGTTTGTATTTGTCAGCTCGCAGAGACATGGTCAATACGACCCAGTCCTCGTCGTAATTAAAAAAAAAAATTCTGAGTTGACTTTAAGAAAAGAAGTTAAAATTCGTTTTTCAAATCAAAACTAAATGAATTTGATTTTTTAAAAAAAAAAAAGGCACTGGAAAATTGATGTGAAAATACCATTGAAAAGAATCGCTATATGTTGGCGATTAAATAAATATATTCTTGGCTAAATTTTCTATTTATTTCAATCAGATAAATCGGAAGCACTTTTGTTACAACCAGATATAATCCTTTTACGATGCCATTCTTGCCATCCTAACTTTTTTTTTTTCTTGTCAGAAAATAAGGCCAGCCGACTAAAAAAAAAAAAGGAATAAAAATGGAAGCACTTCTCAAGTGCATCTGCAGTTTATTTCGAAATAAGATCACATGAGAAGTCCAGTCACGTGCTCTCATCAGCCAATGCGTCCAGAGGAATACAAATGACAACAAAACCGGAGCCCGTCTTTTCTTAGACGTCCATTACGACTTGCCAAATAAAAAGTAGCCAATCCAAAGTGCAAAAGCAAAAATCTGCCCCCATACTTCACTTCCTCCAGTAGGTATGTAGGTCGGGTTAAATAACACAATAGTCACATGAAAAAAAGTTGATCTTTTTGTTTGGCCCTGGTGTCTCCTAGCAACAGAAGTTTTCGTGTCTTCCCATTCCTTTTCCACATTCCAGCGAATCCAGGATTGCGTAAACTGGGATAGAAGGAAAAAAAAAAAAAAAGGGTGTAGTCGTCCATTTAGCGGGCTGATTTATTCATTGCCGCTCATATTAACGGTGTGATTTAAAAAAAAAAAAAACACATAACATTTTTTCTTCTCATTGGTTTTCAGGACATTTTTAGTAAATTAATTCAACTTATATTTGTTTCTAAATTTGGGAAGACGTTTATATTTAATCGTACCGGAGCCTCCGTTATTGTTTATTTCTTGTGCTTTAATAATTGTGGTTATAAATAATAGCCACAGAATTCGGGTTAGAGTCCTTGCAGTGCCTTGGATGTTTTTAGCGTTCGAAATCCACTTTAAACCGTTGGCTCCGGTCTAATAGGACTGTAGAGCATTGGTAGTATGCCTGACAATCTTACCCCGTAAAAAGAAAACACCTTATATATCGGAATCTGCCAGTAGCCAGTTGAGTCCTGGTGGTGCCATGGATGTTTTTAGTGGTTCGGAATGCACTTTAAGCTGTAGGTTCGGGTCTAATGTGATTGTTGAGCGTAGGACTGACAACCCTACCCCGTAAAAAGAAAACTCCTCATGTCTGGGAATCTGCCAGTAGACAGACGGCTTTGGCCATGATGGGTTGTAGTGCCGGGTATTTTGTAAATTAGGTTATAAATAATATTTAGAATGAAATTCGAGATATTTTTATCCAATACAATGAATATTAATCTATCAACATATTCACCATCATATTTTTATGACATTTTAAATTAGTTTTATTTGAATATTAATATGGTTATATAGGTAAGAAAATTATTGATTTTTTAGTAAAAGCTTATGGGAGATATCTTTTGGATAACAGGATTACCGTCGTTAACCAAGATTCCACTGTATTAAAGTTTCAGTAATTAAGGGAACTCATAGAATAGTGTTGTGATGTTTCATTAAAATATAGTACAACTAGATGTGCATATTGGGGCCTGATGACCGAGTTTCGGGTTCGAATCACTGCGGATGTTTGTAGTGGTTCGGAATCCACTTTAAACCATCCTTAGTCGTTAAACCGTTTTTAGGTCCCTGTTTAATATGACTATAGAGCGTTGGTCATAGGTCTGATAAGCTCACCCCATGAAAAGAAAGCAACATCTCATATTGCAGGATCTGCCATGGCCTTGGCTCACCATGGGACTGTTGCACCATTGAAGAAGATGTATGTATCATATATAATATATATATATATATCCATACAATACCTTGGGATATCTTGGTGATATCTTTGATGATATCTTTTATTAATCTGTGATCTTTAAGCTATGCTGTAATGATTTAAAAATGCAAATGTTTGTTTTTACTTTATTTATAATCATTCATAAACATTTTAGAAACATAAAACAGGATAAAATATTATCAAAAGTTTTTTTGGATGCCATGGCTACTAAAAGATATTGCAATCTTTCTTGCTAGACTGTTTGATAATTCTGTTAAATATAAATTTTGTTTAAAGTATGCTACTACTATTCATATTTTAGTTTGAAGAGTTTATACATTTTCACATTTAATCTCCCTTTTTTTTAAGACGACACAATATCTATGCGAAATAAACATTTTATCTGATTATTAAATTACAAAAGTGTCGCTTAACTATGGCAGTTTAAAATCGGTAATTTCAACATTTGTTTCGTTGGATCAATAGCTAAATGAGTATTTTCTTAGTTATTTTTTTCTATGTGACGCAGAAGTAAGCCATTTCCCTATTCTTTTCCAGGGACGCAATTTACTTTTTTGTTATTGGAGCTGTTGTGTATATCTCGGATGTGTGTTCCTTTGGCATATCTCAGATAATGTTGAATCTACAACATTTTATGTGTTAGTCACTTCGGCATTAAAAGAAAGAAAAATAAAAGCTACATAAATTTTTAAAAAAAAAATGAAACATTATGTCTCAAAGTTTTTTAAGTTTCATCACAAAAACCATGCATTTCGGTACAAAATACAAATAAATAAATAAAAAAGAACAAAATGATAATAAATAAAAAGATGCATCTAAAGCAATTTTGCATCATGTCCGTTCGTACAACTCATCAAAATATGTATTTTTCCATCCAAAATTTAAAAAGAAGAGAAGAGAATAACGAGTTTATATTTCTGGAACTCTATAAATGGAATAATAAAAAAAAAATGGAATACTAAAAATAAATAAATGAGAAATGGAAGCTAATCAAAACCAGCAAATTCCTCCCCTCTATTCCAATTTATCCCGCGAGAATAATATGGAAATACAATAAATCACAGTGTGCCACGGTTACGGTCACAGGCACAATCTACTTACTCGTCTTTTTTTCTATCCCCTTCTTTTTCTTTCGGAAAGGTGATTGTGGACACAGGTGATTATGCGTTGCAACAACATAAACTAAAAGGTCATCGATTCGCTGGAATGTGGTTGCGCGCGCATCTCCTGAATGATGTCACCGCTGCGTGTGTGACGTCACGGAACGGGGGTAGCGAGTCGCGAAAGAGGGAGCCGTCCTCTCCCCAGCAACCAGTCCTCGGCCGCCCGTGGATGCGGGAAGGAGTGTTCTCCGTTTGACGTCACGAATGGAGCCCGAGCAGATGCGGATAATCACTCACTTTCGGATCCGGATTGGAAGATTGCGGATTTGTGGATGCTACTGCCGTCGTGATGTGATCGCTGTCTGCTCAGGATAACAGAGAGACAGGAGTTTGTTTTTCCCGCATGGCAAGAAAGTAGCGCATCTTTCTCTCTGTGTGTTGTTGTTATTTGTTTTTTTCTTCTTCTCTCTATCTCTCTCTCTCTCTCCTTGCTTCTTTAACGAATTTTGTGGATGTGCTTGTGACCTGCTCATGCCTAGGCGGAAAGAATTTAACGGTCGTTTAGAAGTCGTTATTTTTTGAGAACGTGATATTTTTAGATAGATAACGAAAAAGGATCTCTGTGAAACAGCAGCAAAATAATAATAATAATAGTAATACCAAAAGAATCTTCGACAAAAATTTAGATTTTTGTACTACTTTTTAACACACAAATATTTTTGTGTGTAAAAAAAATAATCCGCAATTATTTAAAAGGTATACAAATTGGACCTAGTCAAATAATCTGTGTTTGAATTTTTTTTCTTATTACGATATTCAGCAAATGTTTTTTAGTAAATTCATGACTTTTATTCATTATTAGCTTATAAAGTGTGCATTATTTATTGAAAAAAGAATAACTCTAGTTTTGAAATGTGCAATTTTTCGGGTGATGCAAGCTGTGATTTATTAAACGCAATACTGACAGGAAAAAAAAGTTGATATTTTGTATAAAAATTAAAATTTAACTATATTCGTGTCTTGCTAGAATTGTAAATAGAGATTATTATAGTCATTAGCATAAGAGGGATCAACATTGTAAAATATATTAATTGTTCTCAATTGTTTCATAGTCTATTTTACTGGTTAACATTTTTGAATCATCGCTATTGTAGTCTGTAGAGACACTCTTCAAAGCCCAAATCGTTGTCGTGTTCAACTCTTTGTAGTATAACATTTCATTGAAAAATTTATTCATCGTCTTCATAGCTACTTGTAAATTTAAAATTATTTACCAAGTTCAGGCATATTAAAGCAACATATTTTTATATTTGGAATTGAAATCACATTGTAAAATAATCATATAAAATATACTTGTGCTATTTAAAGACAACTTGTATTAAGAGTTCTCGCTTCTTGTAGTAATTTAATTTTTGTTACGGTTTCTCTTACCTAAATGTATTGAATCTATCATAGTGCAAATTTGCAAGTACATGAAACACTATGTGATTAAACAAGATCATCTCAACAGCATTATGGTCTTGACGAATAATCTGTTTAGTTTAAACCATATTAATTAAGCATAACTATGGTAAAGTTACAGTTAAAAAATATGATATGTCAGAAAGTTGTAACAATTTTAAAAGACGCTTACGATTATCAGACTATGATAGCATCCTATTTATGGAGCGCAGTCATATGACATTTAGTCCTTTATTTGAGTGGGTCAATTCAAGGAAAGACTTTGAAATATCAGACTTTATATTTCAAAGGTTTAAGACTGCTGTGATTGATAGCACAATTATTGAATATGTATTATTGATTGCTCAATTATTGAATAAGCAAAGCATACGTTGGAAGCAATTTATTTCAAAGTAATGGGCTTATATTGAGTGAAGATTGAAAAAATAGAATTTTGCTAGTTCAAATGGAACTATTATAATAGAGATATTGATAATTTATTCATCAGTTTGTAATACTAGCAATAATGCTAAACTGATTGCTCAAAACTGATTGACTAGAATTATTCAAAGAAAATAATTCTCAAATCAATTATAACGAAATGTATTAATTTATTCATATGCGGGATCATTAAATCTGAAAATAAGTAAACCATAAGTTGGAAGCAATTTATTTCAAAATAAAATATTATACTGAATGAAGATGAAAAATAGAATTTTGCTAATTCAAGTGGAACTAATATAATAACGATATTGATAATATATTCATCAGTTTGTAATACTAACAATAATGCAAAACTGATTAACTCGAATTATTCAAAGAAAATACTTCTCAAGTCAACGATAAAGGAGTACATTAATTTATTCCTGTGTGTGATTCATTAAACCTGGCAATAATCAAAACATATATTAGATGCTATTTTTTTCATAGTTAGATCATCTTGTAGAATATAAACATAATTTCGAACGGCAATATACTCTGTATATATGAAAGTGAAGCAGCCGATATGTCAACTTGATAATACTGATAAACTAACATGTCATCTTTGACAATATACTGAATGCAATACAAAGTTGAACACATTGAATAACGCAGATATAATGGAAACAATCATATATTTTGACCATTGAGTGAGAAAATGGCAGAATAATTTTGTTAGTCTTCTGCTTAAGTGAACGTGTTGGTTTTTTACATTAAAAACTGATTGACTCATGTTAATCATTCGTGTCAACAACACTGATAAGTCACCATCCCTTTCCTAACGCTGAACCTAACAGCTATTGATACGTGTAGCACAAGAGTGATTAAGTGCTTAATAAGTGAGAAGACGTTGATTCAAAACTTTTTGATTCGAATCGGCACAGCAGTTGGTGATATGAGACTCTCTGGTTTATGACACCAAAAAGGCCAAAACAGAACTGAACTGACTGAGCAAATGGGAATGTCAGAGTGAGGCAGTGAATCAGGAAACGTCGGTGCAAAATGGTTATGGCCTTGGATGGTCTGACGACGCGGCTCTGTCCGTTGATTCTGTTCGACTGGAGGCTGTACGCGGAGAGGGGTGTCCGAGGTTCTTTCACACGCACAGCGATGCGAAGAGGACGGACGACTGCGAGCTCGGATTCCTCAAACAGGTACATCTCCCATTATGTAAAATAACATAAGCTTACTTAAGATTCTAATTATTGTGTTATAATTCATAAATGAATCCCTTCTCATTTAAGTAATAATGCATGCATATAATCAAAATTTTTCAAAAAGCATTCTATTGCAGGGATTCTATCGTGGGTTACTACAGAAAATAAACATTTTCTTTTAATTACGAACTATTTAATAAAATAATACTTCAATGGAAATTTAAAAGTTAAATATTTTATGTCTATTATTCATAAATGAATCATTTAAATAATAATGCTAAATAATCAGAGTTTCCAAATATTATGGATTTTATCGTGTTACTAAGAAAATAAACATTTCCTTTTAATTAAAGGACTACATAGTAAACTAATACATCTATGGAAATTTAAAAGTAAAATATTTGTATGTCTATTATTCATAAATGAATCATTTTTATTTAAATAATAATGCATGTGTATAAACAAAGTTTCTACTATGGATTCTAAATTAACAAAAATAAACAAAAATTCTTTTTAAGTGCGGACCAGAAAACCAATATTTCTATGGAAATTTAAAATTAAAATATATGTCTATTATTCATAAATGAATCCTTTTTATTTAAATAATAATGCCTCTATGTATTCAGAGTTTTCAAACACTACTCTATCGTATTATTGTAGAAAATAAACAAAATTTCCTATTAATTACATACTACATAGAAAACTAATAATTATATGGAAATTTAAAAATAAAATATTTTTGTGTATGTTACTTACAACTTTGTGAAATTAAAAACTAATATAGATTATGAGGACAATAACACTTGCTTGCGCTAAAATTAGAAAATTTTATGTAATTTTTTTTAATAGTTAAGAGAATAACGTTGAATCTTATCCAATAATATATATATATATATATATATATATATATATATATATATATATATATATATATATATATATATATATATATATATATATATATTACCAGTATTACATTTTTCTTTTGTAATCAAAAATAACTGTTATTTTGTGATGTCTTTACTTAAAGAAGGATAGAATTTATTGAATATGTGTATGTTTTGAATGTGTGTTGAAATTTAGTATGTGTATTGATACGTTTTTTTGTTAAAAATTTTCCTGGCATCTACATTGCTTATATTTTCATTTCAAAATAGTGTGATGCATTATGTTTTTAAATAATTAATACATTTAATTATGCCCGATATTAAAAATATAATCCAATTTTTGAAAACATAATCCTTTTTTTCTTTTTTAAATTAAATCTAATTTCTATCAAATGAATTTAGCCTACACACTGGTAGCATAAATCTTAAGTGAACTCTAAATTTACCTTAGTTTAAGGAAACCATCTTTTCTTGTTTAAATAATATAATAAATTGCAGCTACAGTTGTCAATGGGCTTTTCTCTTCACGAGAGTTTGGTGATAAAGTGGATTTCAATAGGAAGGTAGTCAATATGGGGTTATTTGGGCTTCCTTTACTACTTTCTCACTACTGATAAGCTTCAAAAACTACTAAATGTCTGAGATTCTAACTGGAAAAGTTTGGTTTGAAGCTGGTATTTCTGTAAATTTTAAATAATGGAATGTTAAAATCCTTATGCCTATTATTCTAAGAACAATTAATTTAAAAAAAAAACAAGATTCTAAACTTTTTAGTCATTTATCTTTTTTATTTATTTCTTGATATTGTTAGCACATTGAAGGTTTAGGATTGCTTATCATTTTTTATATTTATGAAATTTTATAGGTATTTTGGTTGTTAAATTGTCTTAATTAGTATCTTTTAGTGCACTAACTGTTTAGTTTGTTCTATGGTGATTATCTTGCAATTTATCTTTTGTCTGTTAGTTAAATTGTCTGTACCAAATCAGTACTATATAGTTTTAAAGCACTAACTGTTTGTTCCCTTAAACTTTAGTATTTCAATTCTTCATTTATCTTGAAAAAGAAAAAAATAAATAAAAATTGTCTGTGTTATTAATTGTTAAATTGTCTGTACCAGATCAGTAGCTTTTTAAAGCACTAACTGTTTGGTTTGTTCTGTGGTGTTTCTTAAACAATTTAGTATTTTAGTTTGAATATATCCCCTTAATCACAATTCTTCATTTATCTTGAAAAAGAAAAAAATAAATAAAAATTGTCTGTGTTTTTAATTGTTAAATTGTCTGTCTCTGATTAGTAGCTTTTAAACCACTAACTCTTTAGTTTGGTGATTTTCATGCAATTTAGTGTTTTGGTTTGGATATATACACTTGTATCTAAATTCTGAATCTTCCCTTTTCTGAAAAATTAAATAAAATTTGAAGTAGCATGCTACGTTCTTAATGTATAAGACTAATAATTGTTTTTTTATATCATCATTGCATCATAAGTTATCTTTTTGATTAAGATTTTTCTTTTTTAAACTTCAATAGTAGATAGTTGAATTAATTAAATTTTTAAGTTAAAATTGCTTTTCATCAAAAGAAATGTTGTGTTTGTATTGTAAAGTTTAATTATGTTTAAAATCTAACGCAATTCTTCAATACTTTCATTTATTTATCAATGAGCTAATTCTAATAAATCAGCGAATCGATTTGATCTCGAATTCAGACTCTGTTCTGTAAATCACACTTTCTACTGTATTTATACTTACATAAACTGTGTAGTAATAAGGTAAGGCAACTTTAGAATTTAAAACGTGATAAATTTTCCGAAATTCTTGATTTTGATGTACATTTGGTGTCATTTATGATAGTTAAACTTCAAATAGATCTTTTTGCATTATTATTTTGCATTATTTGCATTTGCTTATTATTTTAACAGAAGGGTCCAAAATAAATATTAAACTATACGATATATATTAAACTACACGATATATTAAACTATTGTTTTTTTAAATAGTTTTAAAATTTTGCTAATCTTGTTATTAGACGTAGCAATTATATCTATAACAATTAAATGTTAAATTTATCATATAAATCCACAAATAAGTAACAATTATATATCAAATAAATACATGAACACATTAAATTCGAAATATTAACAAAATTCAAATAATAAAGAAAAAAATAGTGTAACAAAGTTTATTTTATTAATCTCCCAAAAATGTTCATTTAATAATTAATTCATTCGTATATTTAGAAATTTATGGGACATATTTTTTTATTATTAATTGAAATAATTAATCTTCCGAGATTCCAAACTACATATTTCGAACTGTTCAAAAAATGAATAAACACTTTTGTTTAACACTTTGTCACGCTGATCTTTGAGCACATTAACTGACAAGTTATTTGTAACTGGAACATAACGTCAGTAGATTAGCATCGTTCCTAGGTACCATCATACAATACATAGCAATAATAATTAGCAATGCCATACAATAATTAGCAGTTTGCCCTAGTTATACTTTGGGAATACCGGAATACTGCTACGTATTCCCTAAGGTATAACTAGGTATAATATTGCTTTCAGTTTTCTCCCATAGAACAAGAAAAAACATATCCATAGAACACGTATATGTCTCCCATATATGTTCTATGGGAGAAAACCTAAATCGGACAATTTGGATGCGAGATTATGACCACCACCATCACCAAGTCTACTCTTTTCTTCTCAAAGCAGTGTTTCTAGCACTCCACTAGCAGAAATCGAAATATCACTGCCTTGAAATCTAGCGAGCACGCATACCATTAAGCATGAATAAAAATATTTAAACCAGAGAATATAGTTAGGCTTAATTCTCACGAGCAGAATATTTAGGTTTTACTTCACGAAGACCTAAAATGAAAACCGATTTTCTTCCCAAAATCAATTGCTCGAAAGTGCAGATAGTGAAAATAATCAGGAGAGAGATTTACAAAGGAAATAATAACAATAAAAAAGGGGGTAAATGAATTGCTTCGCGAGCTAATTGCTTTTTCGATGAGAGCAGAAAACGCAATTGATTTTTATCTCTTTCCTCCCGGTATTATTATTATTATTATTATTACTGGCCTGCGCCATGGAGGACTCATTTAAAAATAGCCATTTCAATCTCCAGCTGTTATCTCCTCTCCCTTTATTTACGACCGAGCTGGTTTTTCCTTGTTTTAGCGAACTGATAAGGCTTCTTATTTCTAAGAGATAACGCTCCTTTCATTCCAATCTTCTGCTTGTAATGAAAAGGAGAGTTTCTGAGATCATTGGTATCGGAAAAATAAGGTTAAAGTATTTTTTGGGAATCTTATTTAATATATTAAAACAGAGAATTTAATTAAAATGAACTTTGATTTTTTTCCCCTTTATTCTTCAATTCCTTCTATTAGCTCGTACTCTCTCTATATATATCTTGTTCAAATTTTCAATCGTGAATAAAATACTTTTTATTCATCCACTCGAGTCCAGATACATTTTTTTTTGAACTTGTAGTGGATGACACTGGATGTTAATACGGTTTTATCAAATATTAATTCAACAATTAAATTTAATTAATTAATTTTAGTTGTTTTTTTTCGATTTAAGTTGCATATAGCATACCAATTGCATACCAATAGATGGCGCCAGATAAACTTAAAAAAATGAATGAAAATTATTTATAAAGGACTTTCTGCAATATAGAGAAAAAAAGTAGGAATTGACTTAAAAAATTTTTTTTTATATATTACTTGTTTCATTCCAGTGATGTTGCATTTTAATTACTCTGGCGAGAGCGCTAAGGTTTGAAAAAGCTCGTGTTGCGTGATTATGTGTCATATGTGTTGTGTTGATGTATTGTAGACTATATGTATTTGAACGGACTGGTTGGATTTTTCTTTCATGCAGTATTCAAACGTTCCCTTCAAAGTATTTCCAACTGGCATAAATTTCTTACCAGAGCTATCAATGCGATTTTTATCAAAACCCCAACATTCTTCTTCTTCATCGGCGCAACAGCCCCATGGTGAGCAAGTCCGTCTGCCTGCTGGCAGATTCCGAGACAAGAGATGTTGTTTTTTTTTGGGATAGTTCTCAAAACTCAACATTAGGCTGGTAAAATATAAATGTCTGAGCAGTAAAAAGAAACAATCAAAATAATTTACTTATTTTTATTAAATATTACTCTTTCTTGTTTTAGCAACCTCAAGATTTCTTTTATTCTTACTTACGGCAACTGGAATATTTATTCTGAAACAGCAAAAACCAATCCCCCTTTGAGCATATCATTCATGTTTCTTGGTCGGCGTATTTTGCCCACTCATCTGGAATTAAAATATATTCACTTAATTTAATGTAACTTAGAACATTTGGCATAGGCTGACAATTCTACTCGCAAAAAGAGAACGTCTCATACCTCATAATCTGTCAGTAGGCAGACTGCCTTGGCCTACCATGGGGCTGCTCCATTGAAGGGTAAACAGACTGGGACCTACAATTTAAAGTGGATTCCGAACCACTCACAAACATCCATGCCACCACCAGGATACGAACCTGAAGCCTGTGATATGAAAGGCCAGAGCACTAGCCAGTTGGCCGCCAGGCCGCAGAAAGAAGAAGAAGGAGCATCACAAGTATTTAGTAATAAAAGAAGTACCTTACCACTAGTACCACGAAAGGCGAGTAATTTGTTAGCCATTGTGGCAGCGTATTTCTAAAGACAGTTTGAATTCTATTTAAAGGTTTTCATTTCTTCTCCACTTGTACTACCAAATGTAGGGCAGTTCACCCTTCAAAGTCCTCATTGAAGATACCATTTCTCCTTTCTCTTGGCGGTAGCATGGATGTTTATTAGTGGTTCGAAATCCACGTTAAACTGTAGGTCTCTATCTGTTTAGCCCTCGTGTGCACAAGTTGCCGTAGAGCGCCAAACCAAAATCTTCTTTTGGAGGTATAATGTGGCAGATCAGAAATGGTGTACATTGAGTAATGTTAAATACACTATAGTAGCGAAATGGCTGCATGTCAAAGGGGCTTAACATCTAAATTATTTGTTTTTATTCATTTATTTTATTTATTATTTTTTTGTGTATGAATATTGAGCAAATGCTGATGAAAACTGAAACTTTTAAAACAAAAACATTTTAAGCTCAATTTTATAATAAAATTTTACGTTTCTTTTATATTATAAAAGAACTCAATTAATTATACTTTTTATAATTTATTTAGTTAAGCATGGGATAAACAAGTAATATAAAAAAAAAAATGTTTAAGTCAATTCCTACTTTTTTTCACTCTATTGCAGAAAGTCCTTTATAAATAATTTTCATGCATTTTTTTAAGTTTATCTGGGCGCCATCTATTGGTAGATATATGCAGCCTAAATCTAAAAAAAACTATAATTAATTAATTAAATTTAATGAATGAATTAATATTTGAAAAAACTGTATTAACATCCAGTGTCATCCACTACAAGCTCAAAAAAAAAATGTATTTGAACTTGAGTGGATGAATAAAAAAAGTATTTTATGAAGGATTGAAAATTTGAGCAAGATATATATAGGGAGAGTGTGAGCTAATAGAAGGAATTGAAAAATAAAACCATATATTCATAGAATATAAATTGAATTCTTATTGTTGTACTTTTTAAATTATAAAGATAGTAAAACACTTGAGCCAACAAATCTCTTGCTTTATCGTATATATATAAAGAAGAGATAATATTTAATCTAATAAAAAAAATGTTTTAAGCTTTATGTAATGAAATAAAAGGCCATAATAGTTCCATTAGCTGGAGGAGGTCGCTGTTATCGAAAATGGGAACCTGATAAGTTGGGTGGAGCAGAAGAAGACATGTCACGTTAATCCCTTGTAGGAACGACATTTGCTATCAGCGGACAGTAAAAGTCATATTCCGTCACTTTAGCACACGACCAAACACGTTAGTTTTCATATTTATACTTTAAAAAATATTTCAACGAATATTAAATTATTTACTATTCAATAAACTTACTTAAATAAGCATGAAAATAAATTACCGTATTGTCAAAAGCTATAATTTTTGCGAAATAATAATGTTTTTTTTTAAATAGAAAAATATATTATATAATAAGACTTTCTTTTTCAATTCTTTCTACTAGCTTACACTCTCCCTATATATATCTTGTTCAAATTTTCAATCGTTAAAAAAATACTTCTTATTCATCCACTCAAGTTCAAGTACATTTTTTTTGAACTTGTAGTGGAGGACACTGGATGTTAATACAGTTTTTACAAATATTAATTCTGTAATTAAATTTAATTAATTAATTCTAGTTTTTAAACGACTATTTTTTGTTTGTAAACGACTTTTCTGCAATATAGAGAGAAAAAAGTAGAATTGACTTAATTTTTTTTTTTATATATTATTTGTTCTTTGGCCACTTCCTTGAAAATCTTCTTTGTACTTCTGCTATTCCATTTAAATTGCATATATCTACCAATAGATTGCGCCAGATAAACTTAAAAAAATGAATGAAAATTATTTATAAAGTACTTTTGCAATATAGTGAAAAAAAGTAGGAATTGACTTAAAATATTTTTTATATTAATTGTTTAAATTAATAATATTTCATAAAATTATAAATTAAATTATTTAATAATAAAATTATGAAAAATTAATTTGAGGATTGTATTACAAGGTTGTTCGCTCTAATACTAGCGCTCTGGCGCATGGTGCCACATCTTTCGGATTAGAGTCCCAGCAATGTCCGGATTAGAGTCCCGGCACGAATGTTTGTAGTGGTTCGGAATCTACTTTAAATCGTAAGTCCTCGTTTAATAAGACTGTAGAGCGCAGGGCTGAGAACCCTACTCCGTAAAAAGGAAAGATCTCCTGTTTCAGAATCTGTTATGCATCTCATCTTCAGTATCTTGCAGCGCAGGAGTGATATCCCATGAGTAATCTACTCATGGGCAAAGGGAAAGGGGCAGCTTCTCTTGTGATGGAGCACCACAGAAGCTGTCCCAGCTGCAACAGAAGTCTCATTTGACTCCATGTCGCTGAATAAGGAGGGAAGTGCATCCGGGAGGACTTTTAGGGAAACCCCGCATTTGTATATCGTAAGGTAGAAAACCTGGAAAACTCCTTCCAGGTAGTCAAGATGCCAAACATCACAAACGCCATCGAGTCTGCTCGTTTTCTGAAATAGTGTCTACAACAATGCCGTCAGTGGATTGAACCTCTGCCCTAATGCTCACCTGCGGACCAGCATTGCCACTGAGCCACGAGTCGAGCGAATTCGAATCTGGGACTTGCTACATGCTGGCTATTAGTGCTACCAATATACCATCGAAGACAAAACATATCATTTGGCGGTGTTGGCGATAGTTTCTCGTTTAAACACCTGCATGTCAAACCTTTTGGCTTCTACAAGCTGCATTTGAAGAAAAAGAATCGTCTCAGACCGCACTAACTGTTAATGACATTTGTAACGTATAAAAGTTAACAGATATGTATAAGATCTAAGAAATCTACCACACAAAAATGTCTAGCTAAAGAAATTTCAAAATATGAGAATATCAAAAAAAAATTTTAATCACTGAATATTTAGATAGCATAAAAATGTCATTGACCCTTTTTTTTTTACGTAGTTAGAATTCCAATAAATTGAAAAGTTCATTTTTCATTGTTGTATATTTTCATGTAGGACCTCTTTCACAACATTGTTGACCTGCGCGTAAGACAAGCCCTTCTTTAACAACACACGACAGGTCGCCTTCTCCAAGTCGATTTCCCGGAGTTAAGCATCTCATAATCGTGTCCCCAGTTAAAAACTCGTGTCTTACACGGAATGCGGCCATTACAGCGCGCGGGAAAAGAGGATTGCTAATGCCGGCCATAAATCTCGGCTCTGAACAAGGGCAACTCGTTTCCCCGGCTAATGAGCGGGCAGAGACGGATGGGAGATTACGTGGTCAATCTCTTATCGAAGCACTTTTGGGAACGGCATTCGTGCAGGGGTCTAGTAATCGATACTTTTCCAAATGGAAGTTCCAGAAACTTGTGCTGGATGCATTTCCTGAAACGAGAATGGGATGGGAAATAAAGTGGAATCTGAAAAAATAATAAACAAATAATATTTATTTACTCTTTATCTTCAAGAAAATTCAATAAATTTGAACTTTTTTTCTCATAAATACAAAACATTGATATTGGGAAAATGAATACAAAAGTTTTTGCCGCCTCCAGGTTTTCATTATTTAAGCATTATTTGTGAAATTATAAAACATTTTTTTTTTTAAGTTATGGATTAGTTGCCGAAAATAATGGTAACTCTGCATTTCTAAATCCTTTTGGAAGTTCCCTAGTACGTATCTGTCTTATCAATAAACATGTTAAACATATTTCCATTCGACAAAAAGATTTATGATATGGTTTTAATTTGCCATTTCAACAGTTAATTCGTTCAATTTGAATCCATTAATTTTCATACGTACAGTACGAAAATGAATTGTTCAATTCAAACGTTCCAAATTCAACGTTCCTCTCCCTTCACGAAAACTGTCTTTTCATGAAAATATTAAATATATTTTCATTCGCCAAAACATTTATGATTCGATTTTAATTTACCGATATATTATTACCGATTACCTTTCTTTATACTTCAATTTTAATTTTTATGATTCGATTATTATACGATTTGGTTTTTAATTTTTTTTTTAAATTTTTGAATGGTTAATTCTTTCAATTTGAATCAATTCATTTTCGTTCTATACGGTTCATTCGTAGTTTGTCATCCCTATGCTCTACAGTCCCTCTCTACTATTACACCATACCACATCATTGTGCCTAGAGTTCAGTCGCCCCCTTACAGTTTGGGAATGATGTGTGTGAGGAGAATCTGATTGGGCTCCGTGATTCCCTACTGTCATATGAGACCGGGACTTACAGTTTAAAGTTGATTCCAACCGCTACAAACATCCATGGCACCGCCTGGACTGGAGCCCGAAACCTGTGGCACTGCTTAGACTGGAATCTGAAATCTGTAGCACCGAACATCAGAGCGCTAGTCACTCGGCCATCAGACCCAAAAGTTTCCCTCAGTTTTTATTAATTAGAAATTTTTTTAATGAAATTAATTAATTTTGTTTTAATTTAATTTATTTCAATTACCTATTAATTAGAAAAATGACATTTTGAAATTGCGCTTGATAAAACGTTACGGAAAATCTCTATCAGCAACTGAATCGTACACTCAGTTCATTTCCACTGTCAAAAAATAGAAATCTATCCAACAACGATGAAGAAATGCACTTGTATTATATAACCCTACAATGATGTAACACAAAAATTACATCTCTAACTAAAGATAAAATTTTCTAGAAACTAAAAAAACAAATTTTACAGAAAAAAAAAATTAAATGCGCAAAGTCTTTAATACGTTTTACACTTTAATGTGAGAGAAGAAGTAATTTTCAACATGAAAATGGCGATGTTCTTTGGAACGAAAATTTGTGCACTCACTTTTTCATTAGGAGAGATCCATACCACCTGCTCTTCTCTCACGATCCCAGAGATCGTCTGCTCTTTGTTTCGCCAATTTTCCCTCTCTCTCGCAGAACAGAGAAGGTTTTTCCCTTCCATCTACCAGCGGAAAAAAACGATATATTTTCAGACTGAAATTACAGTTTTCCAGATTTTCCCTCGCACTCATGATGGTTGTATATTTTTTTCCTTTTGTAGATTCTGTACTGTGTTCTTACTCAAAGTATATTATTATTTTTGAGTATTTCTGAAAAAAAAAAATTGATTTGACGCCTATTTATTTCATTTTTTTTTATATAGTTAGTAAATTTTTACAACCAAATGATAAAATAAAAATAATGTATAATGTATTGTAATTTTTTTCGATTAACTTTTCTTTTCGGTATGTTTCCCATTTGTGAAATGAAACATTGCTTTGATTTTTTTATTTGACCCCTGAATAGCTAAGCTTGTTGACTTCTTTGTATGGTAAGTAACACTTAGGTGTGTTAATGTTATTTATTAGGTGCCACCATAAGCTTTAATGAACACTCTTTGGATTAGTATCTGCCACTTTCGTATTTTTGTGCCCTTATGCGGCATAGTCTAGGCTAAATAATGTTCGATATTACTTGTTGTGACAAATAGTTTCTTTAGTTATGATGCCACAGCTGTGAATAGCGAAACGCATTAGGGTAACGAGGTTCGATACCCGATAATTAAAAACAAACAAAAAGCTTCTTTGTCTATGCAGAAAATGGTCACTATAAATAAATAGGACGAGTTGTTCTTCAATTCTCCCTGGCGCTCGGTGCTAAGGTTTCCGATACCAGTCCGGGCGGTGCCATGAATGTTTGTAGTGGTTCGGAATCCACTTTAAGCATTAGGTCCCAGTCTGATATGGCCATAAAGCGTCACAGAGCCCAGTCAGACTTCTGACCCACATCATTCCTATACTGTCTGGGTAGGGGCAACTCAGCTGTAAGCAGAGTGATGTGGCGTGTAATAGTAGCCCTAAACTCTACAATTATATTAGACTTGAACCTAGGGTTCAAAGTGGATTCCGAACACCTACAAATATATATGGCACAGCCTGAACTCGAATCCGAAATTTGCGTCGCCAAACATCAGAGTGCTAGTTACTCGGCCATCAGGTCCAATAGTTCATCAGTTTTTATTAATTAGAAATTTTTTTACGTAAATTAATTTATTTTTAATTTAATTTATTTTCAGTGTTAATCTTCTTACCTATTAATTAGAATAATGAAATTATGTTGACATTGCTCTCGATAAAGTGTTATGGAAAATCTCAATCAGCAACTGAATCGTATACTCCATTCATTTCCACTGCCAAAAAATACAAATTCATTCTCCAACGATCAAGAAATGCATTCGTATTATATAAACCTACAATGATGTAATACAAAAATTACATCTCTAATTAAAGATAAAATTTTCTGGAAAACTAAAAAAAAAAAAAAAAAGGAATTTTATACAAAAAAAAATTAAACGCGCAAAGTCTTTAATACATTTTTCACTTTAATGTGAGAGAGAAGAAGTAATTTTCAGCATGAAAATGGCGATGTTCTTCGGGAAGGAAAATTTGTGCACTCACTTTTTCATTAAGCGAGATCCACATTACATTACCACCTGTTCTTCTCTCACGATCCCAGAGATCGTCTGCTTTTTGTTTCCAGAATTTTCCCTCTCTCTCGCAGAATAGAAAAGGTTTGTCCCTTCCATCCACCAGGGGGAAAAAACGATATATTTTCAGACTGAAATTACAGTTTTCCAGATTTTTCCCTCGCACTTATGACGGTTGTGTATTTTTTCCCTCTTTTGTAGATTCTCTGCTATGTTCTTACTCAAAGTGTATTCTGCCCATTATTATTCTGTATTTCAGAAAAAAAAAATTGATTTGAAGCCTATTTATTTCAATTTTTTTATATAGTTAGTAAATTTTTTACAAGCAAATGATAAAATAAGAATAATGTATAATGTATTGTAAACTTTTTTTTTCGATTAGCTTTTGTTTTCAGTGCATTTTTCCATATGTGAAATGAAGCATTAATTTTTTTTATTATTATTATTATTTGACGCATGAATAGCTAAGCTTGTTGACTTCTTTGTATGGGAATAAACATATAGGTATGTCAATGTTATTTATTAAGTGCCACCATAAGTTTTAACGAACACTCTTTGGAGGAGCATCTGCCACTTTCGAATTCATGTGCATTTGCGTGGCACTAATTTTCGATGATATTTGTTGTGTCGAATATTGACAAATACTCACACCTTCTCTTTAGTTATGATGCCAGATCTGTGAGTAGCGAAACGGATTAGCGTAACCAGGTTCGATACCAGATAATTAAAAACAAACAAAAAGCTTCTTTGTCTATGCAGGAAATGATCATTATAAATATATAGGAGGTGTTGTTATTCAATTCGCCCTAGCGCTCAGTGATGCAGGTTTCGGATTCAAGTCTCGGCGGTACCATGGATGTTTGTAGTTGTTCTGAATCTACTTTAATCGTAAGGTCATGGTCACATATGACCATAGAGCGCCACAGAGCCCAGTCAGACTTCTGACCCGCATCATTCCTAAACTGTCTGGAGTAGGGGGCAACTCAGCTCTAAGCAGAGTGATGTGGCGTATAATAGTAGGTCTAAACTCTACAATCATATTAGACCGGGACTTACGGTTTAAAGTGGATTCCGAACCACTACAAACATTTGTAGCACATCCTGGACTCGAACTCTTTGGCACCAAAGCGCTAGTCACTTGGCCATCAGGCGCAATAGTTGTCCATCAATTTTTATTAATTAGAAATTTTTTTAATTAAATTAATTATTTTAGATTTAATTTAATTTATTTCTAGTGTTAGTCTTCTTACCTATTAATTAGAATAATAAAATAATTTTGAAATTGAGCTCGATAAAACGTTACGGAAAATCTCAATCCGCAGTTAAATCTTGCTCTCCATTTACTTCCACTGTCAAAAAATACAAATCTGTCCAACAACTATTAATAAATGAATTAGAATTATAATCCTACAATGATGTAACGTAAAATTACATCTAAGATAAAATTCTCTAACTATCCAACAACGATGAAGAAATTCACTCGTATTATATAAACCTACAATGATGAAATACAAAAATAACATCTCTAACTAAAGATAAAATTTTCTGGAAAACTAAAAAAAAAAAACATATTTTACAAAAAAAAAAAAAAAAAAAAAAAAAATCGAAGTCTTTAATACGTTTTTCACTTCAATGTGAGAGAAAAGAAGTAATTTTCAGCATGAAAATGGCGATATTCTTCGTGAAGGAAAATTTGTGCCCTCACTTTTTTCATTAGGAGGGATCCATACCACCTGCTCTTCTCGCACGATCCCAGAGATCGTCTGCTATTCGTTACGCGAATTTTCCCTCCCTCGTGGAACAGGAAAAGTTTTTTTCCTTCCTTCTGCCAGGGGGAAAAAAGCGATATATTTTCAGACTGAAATTACAGTTTTCCAGATTTTTCCCTTGCACTTATGATGGTTGTATGTTTTTTTTTTCCCCTTTGTAGATTCTGTACTGTGTTCTTACTCAAAGTATATTCTGCCCATTATTTTTGTGTATTTCACAAAAAAAAATTGATTTGAAGCCTATTTATTTCATTTTTTTTATATATAGTTAGTAACTTTTTTACAAGCAAATGATAAAATAAGAATAATGTATAATGTATTGTAAATTTTTTTCGATAAACTTCTCTTTTCGGTGCATTTTCTATTTGTGAAATGAAACATTGCTTCGGTTTTTTATTTATTATTTGAACCATGAATAGCTAAGCTTGTTGACTTCTTTGTATGGGAAGTACACTTAAGTGTGTCAATGTTATTTATTTGGTGTCACCATAAGGTTTAAGGAACAATCTTTTTTGAAGAGCATCTGGCCCTTTCGTTTTCATGTGTCATTATGTGGCATTGTCCAACTAGTTTTCAACAGTACTTGTTGTGACAAATAGAGTTTCTTTAGTTATGATGCCACAGCTGTGAATAGCGAAGGGTAACTGGGTTCGATACCCCATAAGTGTAAATAAACCAAAAACTTCTTTGTCTGTGCAGGAAATAGTCACTATAAATATATAGGAGGGGATATTGATCAATTCGCCCTGGCGCTCTGTACTACAGGTTTCGGGTTCGAGTCCCGGCTGTGCCATGAATGTTTGTAGTGGTTTTAAATCCACTTTAAGTCGTTGATCCCAATCTAATGTGACTGTAGATCATTGGACTGGCATCTCTATCCAGTAAAAAGAAAAACATCTCCTGTCTCGAAATCTGCCATTAGGCGGACGGCCTTGGTTCCCCATGTTGTTGTTATGCCACTTATGATGATGATGATGATGATGATGATGATATTTCTTAAGTTTATGAAAATTACATATTTTATTTTCGAAATTTTTTTTAATGCCGGTTTGTTGTGTCATGACCAAAATGAAAATCTGATCTGGCGGAATTTGCGGCCGATTAACAGAAAAGTATCAAATCACAATCAGGAACTGAATCGTACACTCAGTTCATTTCCACGGTCAAAAAATAGAAATCTATCCAACAACGATGAAGAAATGCACTTGTATTTTATAACCCTACAATGATGTAACAAAAAATTACATCTCTAACTAAAGATACAATTTTCTAGAAACTAAAAAACAAATTTTACAGAAAAAAAAAAAAAAATTAAACGCGCAAAGTCTTTAATACGTTTTACACTTTAATGTGAGAGAAGAAGTAATTTTCAGCAAGAAAATGGCGATGTTCTTCGGGAAAGAAAATTTGTGCACTCACTTTTTCATTAGGAGAGATCCATACCACCTGCTTTTCTCGCACGATCCCAGAGATCGTTTGCTCTTTGTTTCGCCAATTTTCCCTCTCTCGCAGAACAGAAGAGGTTTTTCCCCTTCCATCTACCAGGGAAAAAAAAAAAGATATATTTTCAGACTGAAATTACACTTTTCCAGATTTTTCCCTCGCACTTATGATGGTTATACGTTTTTTCCCCTGTTTTGTAGATTTTGTGCTGCGTTCTTACTCAAAGTGTATTCTGCCCATTATTTTTGTGTATTTCTAAAAAAAAATTGATTTGAAGCCTATATATTTCATTTTTTTTTTATATATAGTTTGTAACTTTTTTACAAGCAAATGATAAATTAAGAATGTATAATGTATTGTAAAATTTTTTTGATTAACTTTTTAATGTGTTTTTCATTTGTGAAATGAAACATTGCTTCGTTTTTTTTTTTATTATGAACAATGAATGCCTAAGCTTGTTGATTTCTTTGTATGGGAAGTAACACTTAAGTGTGTCAATGTCATTTATTAGGTGTCACACCATAAGCTTTAATGAACACTCTTTGGTTTATCATCTGCCACTTTCGTATTCATGTGGCCTTATATGGAATAGTCTGACTAATTTTCGATTGTACTTATTGTGACAAATAGTCTCGTGTAACATCTCGGTCTATACTAGACCTATAACCGCTTCAAGAAGAGAGAAACTTTGAGGTTCATGGGAACACTTTAGTTTTTATTTATAAACATTATATATACAGAATTTTATTTACAAAAAAAAAAAGAAATTTAGAGATAATTTGATTCACAAGTGCAGTTCACTCCAAGGTCGGATATTCTCGAGTCTACGACGATTCTAATGCACCCCGGTCTGTGACAGATCTTAGCTGTCACACAGCGTGATACACGAAACCACTAGGGGCTAAATTGGCAAACAGGAGGAATCTCCGGCCAGTTCAACCGCTTTCAGAAAGAAGCAATATTTCTTGTTCCCTCGTCGCAAAACACCCTCTCTCCTTCAACCTTCTTTTTCTTCTCCCTTTAAGTAAATCAGTCAGCTTCCCTCATTTCTCATTGGAGTATACACTTTCTCAGCCCATGGTCTATGACCCATCACGATGCAACAACTCATGGTGTAGCCCATATCCCATCAGTGTTTTGACCTGTGAATGTCGCACAGACAATCGCTAATTTCATGAGGTCTCATTATCCGCGGCATTGATTATCTTCTATAAGATTTGAGTGACAGGTTGTTCTCATTAGTACCAAACACTAATTTCATGTAATATAAATATCCACAACACCACTTATCTGCTGTCAAATTTGAGTGATAAGTACTGTACTTCTTAAAGAATATGCATTCATCTCTCCTAGGAAGGAAATGCTATAACTTTTCTGATGTGAAAAATGCTACATTCTTTAGTTATGAGGCCACAGCTGTGAATAACGAAAGGGATTAGTGTAACTAGTTTCGATTCCCGATAATCGAAAACAAACCAAAACCCTCTTCGTCTATGCCGGAAATGGTCACTATAAAGAGAAGAATGCGAAGTCCCTAATATAAAACCTTGAAGAATTTAATTCAAAATTTTGAGCTGAAAACGCATGCCTACATGGTCCTGAATTTTGCTACATATCTGCTTTTTAATACCAAAGGGCTTCATGTTAAAATGCCTGACTTTGGAAAGCAATAATCAACATTTAGAAAAGCCTGATTCGTAGCCCAGTGACTCAGGTTCTATTCCCGCTGGTGGTGGTATTTAAGTCGCTACTTTCAGAAATAAAGAGACTTGATGGCGAGTGTGGCAATGTATGTAAAGCGTCTCGCATCGTCAGGATGTCTAGAGGGAATTTTACGGATTTTCACCCACACGACATGCCATTTTAAAGTCTGACGTAATTATTGCTGCACAGCTAAGAGAAAAGTATTGCCATACAGAAATTTGACGAAGCGAATATGTAATCTTTTTTTAAATATACCTAAAAACAACATTAAAGATTTATATTATTGGCTTTGTATCCATGCTTACAAAATACAAGCTGCATCAAGTGCATCCATGCATATGTTTTATGATCTGAAAGTTGAAAGGTACAACGTTGTATATTAACGTGAAAAATTTTTGTATGGCATGAAAGTAATCTTGTGGTAATATCAAACTGAGTACATGTTGATTCTGACCAATAATTCATCTATTTTATTACCCACCAAATAAACGAAACATTCTATTAAAGTTAAACAATTTCACTTTTTAGAATTATTATTCGATTCCTTCTATTAGCTCGCACTCTCCCTGTATTTATCTTGTTCAAATTTTCAATCGTTCATAAAATACTTTTATTCATCCATTCGAGTTCAAACACATTTTTTTAAACTTGTAGTGGATGACACTGGATGTTAATGCAATTTTTCAAATGTTAATTCAGTAATTAAATTTAATTAATTAATTTTAATTTTTTTTTTAGATTTAAGTTGCATATATCTACCAGTAGATAACGATAGATAAACTTAAAAAAATGAATGAAAATTATTTATAAAGGACTTTCTGCAATAGAGTGAAAAAAATGTAGGAATTGACTTTTAAATTTTTTTTTTTTTTTATATTACTTGTTTTTCATTTGTAGAAACTTACAATTGTCATAATTGACTCTCCTTCAGGAAAAATTTCTTTTCCTGTCTACAATAACTTTTGTTGTTCTCCAGATCAAAACAGGAAGCACTGAACGTTCGGCAAATTAGAAATTGGCGTGACACTGTTTGACTCAGTCTGAGTTCATGAAAGCGCATTGTATCGTGATCTTTTGATATTTTTTTTTCAAGTATTCTTTTAAAGAAAAATTAGTTAAAAGGATTTCGATCAAAAATCAAATGTTGACAGTTTCGTTCCAAAGTCTTTTAGTCTCATTTTCCACTTTGCCAAACCGATACCTTCTACATAATTGATATTTTGACTTCGCGGTTTTGGGAAATGACGAAAAGAATGTACAAGGCTAGGCAGTGCAAAGCTGCTCTTTCTGAGAAGTTCTCACAAGAAGAAATTCTCACACCCAGGCGTGAGGCTTTAAGCGTGAAGAGTTGACCAATCACTAGCCTCACCGCGTTCGCCTGAAACCGGTTTGAAATCCGCCGCTCCGAGTTACCCAACTTTCAACCGGGCGTAATGCTATTTCTGACGTTTCGCTGTGAAGGGGTCGAAAGAATTTTCTTGCCTGCCGCATGTCGCGTTATCGCCTGTCGCCTCGGTGGAAAGGAGCCTTTAAGTGACGTTACCAGGGAGCACCACGAGGAGATGGATTCAAATCGTCCCCCGTTCACTCTGGGTAGTGCCGAATGAGTAACAGCAATGCAGCCCTTACTGATGGCATAAAGATTAACTGTATCTGTATTTGCCAGCTGCGTTAGAACAACAACCTATGAGCTGCATGCTTTAATATTAAAAAAAAATTATGAATGTAATAAAAAGTAATCGAATGATATAGAACTGATGAGTTTTTATAACTTTAATAGATTGGCTCGGGTTGTCGCTCTACGGTTATTTTGTGCATAATTTGGCTGGGGCCAACATTGACTGGGGCCTACATTTGACTAGGGCCTAATTAGGCTGGGGCCTACAAATTAATGTGGATTCTGATCCCCTAACAAATATTCATCCCACCGCCAAGATTCAAACCTAAAGCTTATGGTACTAAATTCCAAAGCGCTAGCCAATTGGCCATCAGGACGTAACTCTAATAAAAGAGAACACTTATGAGTTGTATGCTATAATATATATATATATATATATTATGGATTATAATATAAAATGTATGTAATATAAAAACAAGTAATAAAAAAAAAAAAAACTTTTTTTTAAGTCAATTCCTACTTTTTTTTTTTCTCACTGTCTTGCAGAAAGTCCTTTATAAATGATTTTCATTCATTTTGAAAGTTTACATGGCGCCATCTATTGGCAGATATATGCAACGTAAATCTAAAAAAAACTAAAATTGATTAATTAAATTTAATTACTGAATTAATATTTAAAAAAGTGTATTAACATCCAGTGTCGTCCACTACAAGTTCAAAAAAATGTATTTGAACTCGAGTGGATGAATAAAAAGTATTTTATGAATGATTGAAAATTTGAACAAGGTATATATAGGGAGAGTGTGAGTTAATAGAAGGAATTGACTAATCATAAATAATTTCTGTATAGTGCTTTGTTGTGAATTTCTGTATAGTGCTTTGTTGATTATTTTTCATGCATTGATGCATTTAATACTTCACATGGATTTCATTCAAAATCTTTTATAAAGTACTGCCCTTTGAACTTCTTAAATTTAATAAATTGATAAAATTTAAAGAAAAAGAAATAGAAATAAAGAATATTTTCCCTCGCACATACATTCTTTTCCTCTTTTAGAAGTGAACAAAAAGGAAAAATGAATATATTTAACTTTTAAAAAAAATTATATCAATAGTGACTTTTTTTTTTCTTTTCTGTTAACCTTTCTGCTGCCTCGTTTGAGTCAAAACTAGTCGAACTTTTATTTTTTTTTTTTTTTTTGTTCAAACATTTTTCCAAGACTCGGAAAGAATATTTCGAATCAATTCGAGTCATCTATTGCTCAGAGATATTTCACTGTTTTTATTCTCGTTTTGTCTCTTAGTAACTTTATTCTTGTATTCTTTTTTTTTTTTTTTTTTTTTTTTCTGAAAAATGTTCGGAAAAAGAAATGTCGTAAATAAAAGAGAGCGTTAAAAAAAATATATCGACTCAGAAAAGTCTATTTCTAGTAAACCTTCCGTTGTTGAAAGATCACCAACATTAGAAAGGTAGTGGGAGACATCGTTGTATTTTTTTTTTTTTTTTTTGGTAATATAGTTAAATACGTCGGTTCGAAAGTATAAAAATTTTATTTTCTAATGCTTTTAGAACTTCTATTATTCTTATTTTAAATGGAAAAAATCTAAAAACCGTCCGACTAGTGGCAACGTGCGCCAACTCTCTACAGTCACATTAGACCGGGAACCTCCGGTTTAAAGTGGATTCCGAACCTCTACAAGCATCCATGACACCGGCGGTACTTGAACCTGAAACCTATGACACCGAGGGCCAGACGCTAGTAGTTCAACTATCGCCCCAAAATTTCTTATGCTTGAAAAAAAATTTTTATTTTGTAGATTTCTTAGATTGTACCTATTTGTTAAATTTTATGCATTACGAATGCCATTACTAGCAGGTGCAGCCCGACTTATGGCTAAGTGGCAATGTGCGCCGCTGGTGGGCACTAGGGCTGAGATTCAATATACTGGTGGTTTTGTTGTAGACACTGTTTCGCAAAACAAGGAGACTCGATGGCGTTTTTGACGTTCAGCATCTTACCTTGTTCGTCGGACTACCTGGTGGGAGTTTTTACGGGTTTCCTCCCATAACATACTCAAATACGGGGTAGTTCCCCTTAAACGTCCTCCCGGAAGACACTGCCGTCCTTTTTCAGCGTCACGTAGCAGAAGTCAGACTTCTACCTACGGGTTTTTCATCAAACACAGAAGCTGCACCCCTCTTCCCTCCTTCTATGAGGAATACGACGCCAACAACAATCTAAAAGCCAATTTGAGTCAATGAATAATCTTAAATAATATATATTTTGAAAATTATTCTAACAATGGTCGTGTTTTTTGACAATGGCGTCAGCACCACCAACATTAGGGATAATTATTCCCTAATGTTGGTAGTGCGATCATTATATTTAGACCCATTATCATTAGTACTATTCTATCGTTAGTATTTAGATTATTGTTTGTTGCTTTGACGCTGAGTGGGTGGTCTGGTAGGAAAAGTAACTATCAATCTGAGAGTTTGTTTCTGCCCTCATTTATTTTCTATTTTATGAATTGTACAATAGTTAGAATTTTTAGATACCTTAGCAATTTATTGTTTTCAATTAATTTTTGTTCATTAAATTTTTTTTACCATTATAGAGTTTCTGATAAATTCACACAAATATACACAGGCGCGTCACGGCACACTTCAGGGACAGATATACGAAAGACAATTTTGACAACACACAGATGCCCACTGACAGGTACTTTATTAGGGTGACTGGGAAAATAGCGATCACGGTTTTTTCAGAAATGATGTTTTCTTAAATGAAATTTCTGAAGTTATTCAAAATTTATAATAAACATCATTGTTATATTTTTATTATAATGGAAATTATTTCATGTCATTTAAATGTGTGTAATACTTGTGTTCTGTTTACTACGAACTAAATTTTTTAAAAGTTGCATTTCAGTTAAATTTTTGATAAGTTTTCAAATCGTTAATAAAATTTATTTTTAGTAATTGTATATTTTTAGGAACATGAAATTTTTATAAAAAAATTTTTGCTATAAAATCTAATCTAATCTAATAAAATCTAATTTTTTTTGCTAAATCTATAAAATCTAAATCTAATCTAACATTTTAATTGCTATAAAATCTAACTAATTTTTAAAATTTATTGAATAATTACATTTTTATGGTTAATACCTTGTTTAATACAAAAGTACTATATATATTTTTTTGAACTACCAGATTTTAATATAATTTAATTACATTCATTTTTTTTTTTTTTTTTTTTTTTTTTTTTTTAATTTTTAAACGTTAGAAAGAATCATTTAGAAACGTTTGGCACTGATCCTATAACTTCATCCTTACAAACATCAGTTTCCTCACATTTTTCAATTTACTTATCATGAAAAAAAAAAAAAACAATTTTCTTACTTACACAGAAATAAGATTCCAAATTAAATCGCAAGAACTCAATTCTGAATGCGAAAAGTGAAAAAAAAATAAATAATGCAGAGGAAGACTTTCACAAAAAAAAAAAAAAAAAAAACTAATAACTAAACAGATAGATAAATTTGCCAGCTCCTGCTAATTGCATTTCCAATGGGAGATGAAACCGTAATTGATTTTTTTTTTCTCATTTCGTTTCGTTTATTTTCATCTTCTGCTTCTTTCATCACTCCGCCCTGTGTCATTTCTCATCAAGGAAAAAAAAAACACAGGACTTATTAAAAAAAAAGTGCTTAAAAATAAATTTTTCTTAATCTTCTGTAAGGGTTGGTGTTCCTGTGTAACTTATCAAGTTAAAATGGTAGATTGGTTGTATGACTTAGTGTTAAACTTCCCAGACTTCTGAGTGAGTGGCTCTGACCTTTGGTACCACAGGATTCAGGTTCGATTGCTGGTGGTGGCAGGGATGTTTGTGAGTAGTTCGGTATCCACGTTAAATTGTAGGCCCCGGTCTAATTAGCCTGATGGCCGAGTGGTTAGCGCTCTGCCGCTCGGTATCACAGGATTCGGGTTCGAGTCTTGGCGGTGCCTTGGGTTTTTGTAGTGGTTCGAATTCACTTTAAACTGTAGGTCGCGGTGAAGTGTGCAAACAATGACCGTAGAGCTACAAACCAAATCAAAATTGAATAAGTGATAGCTTGAGCAGTTATTGTGCAGTAGAACACAAGTTGGAATCTCGTTAATGGCATGAATTGCAGTCACTATTTTTGTAAACCCCAAAAATCATTGATGATCGTCACAGCGTGTAAGAATGCTGCATTAATAGTCGGAGTTTTGGGGAATTTTCAAAAAATGAATGAATAAATTCAATTTAAAGTAAAATTTCTTCTTCATTGGAGCAACAACCTTATAGTGGGCCAAGGCCGTCTGTCTACTGGCATATTTCGAGAGAGGAGATGTTTTCTTTTTACAGGGTATGTTTTCTTTTACAGGTCCTACGCCAACGCTTTAGCCATATTAGACCGGGACATGATGGTCGAGCGCTATGGAGCTTGGTACCAGAGGTTTCGAGTTCGAATCCTGGCTTTGCCATGGATGTTTGTAGTGGTTAGGAATCCACGTTAAACAGTAGGTCTCATGTCCCATATGATCGTAGAACGTCACAGATCCCAATCACTCTTCTCTCCCATATCATTCCCAAACTATATAGGGCAACTCAGCTCTAGGCACAGAGATATGGTGTGGTGTAGCAATAGTTTTAGTAGTGGTAATCTGATAGAAATAGTGACTTAAAATTCGACAAGAGAAATTTTGAGTGTACGCTTCCTAGATATCGCAATGAGCTACATCAAGGTGGGGTGTGTATTTTGAGATAGTATAGCAATCCCCATCTATCCCTCTATGTAGCATCAAATAAGCTGTCAGTGGAAAATAACAAATGTCCTGATATATAAACACAAGAAAGATGTTAAAATCGCTCTGCAAGGAAGCCTATATAAAAAAAAAAAAAAATAGAATATATATATAGCTTAAAATTTAAAATACCTATAAAAACGCTATGGCATTTGCTATTTTTTACTTTGCACGAGATTCAATGCAATAAGAATAGCATTTTGTGTTAACAGAATAAACCCTACCATCGGTCAATGTATGCGTCAAATAAATATTTCCAGACGAGTTTCTTAGGAATCTGGAGCACCGGTTTCTTCTTTTTTTCTCTGGGTGGGAAGGGAAGAGGGGGAGCTCCTGGACAGTTTTCTCGAGATCAATGTTCGTTTTCTTTCTCCCCATTGGCTGCGAGAGAAATAAAGGAATTGTGTTTTTCCGCAGTGTCCGCACTTTGCCGATAGGTGGCACTGAAATCGCCCCATCAGCATTATCGGAAACAATTAATTAGAGTTCCCGAGTGGGCGCATGCGTTCCGAATCTGGCAACAAGTGGAGGGAATCGTCTGCGGTTTATCCTTAAATCCTTTGTATGTGACGGGTCCTCTTTTCAGGGAAAAAGAATTGTTCTTTTTTTTTTTCTTTCTTTCTTTTCTTTCTTTTCTGTTGATGTGGTTTGTTATAGAATGCATCTGAAAGCTTTGCGTTTATTTAATGGTTAAATATTTGTAGATTAGCATAAATTAACAAATTGGTATATTTAGTTTAATTATTATTATTTTTTTCATTTAATGAAATTATTGTTCGAAATTTTTTACAACAAAAAAATATTTAGGGAAAACTAAGGGCAAATAAATGATTATTAATATAAATAGATTTTGATACAAAAATTTAAAAAATGTATTTATTTATTTTTATTTATTAATTTTTTTTTTTTTTATTATTATTATTTTTTATTTTTATTTTTATTATTTTTTTTATTTATTTATTTATTTTTTTTATTATTATTTTTTATTGTTTTATTTTATTTTTAATTTTTTTTATTATTTATTTTTTTTATTTATTTATTTATTTTTTTACTTGATTTCATTTGCCATTCATATTACAAGCTTATAAATTCAGTGTAATTCGCAGACTAGTTATCCTATGCCCACATTTAAAAAAAAATTAATTGTCTAAAATTATCTGTAACAATTTTTAATTCAAAACTGCTCAATTGTAGAAAAAAAGTATATCTATTGGTGAATTTTTTTTACTATAAAATCTCTACACATGCGAAATGAAAATCAAAGTATGCTAGACTGATATTTTCTTCTCCACAATAACATTGCTTTCGCTAAATTACGTTATATTAGAGAGTTTTTGCATGCGTTATATTGAGAGTTTTTGCATTAGAGAGTTTTTGCATAGAGTTTTTGCATAGAGTTTTTGATTGTTTTTGATTTCCTATGAGCATGCGCGCTAGGGAGAAAAAGCTAACGGACGTCCTACGGTAACTAACGTACGGTATGCAAAAAAACTCTCTATTATTATTAGAGAGTTTTGGCATAACGTTTTTTTTATCGTCTGATATTTTTCTTCCTAGTGCATGCTCATATAAAAACATTGTACCTATTGCGCATGCATATCTGTAATGCTGCACTACTCAGCTATTCCTATGAGCATGCTCACTAAGAAGAAAAAAATATCGGACGATAAAAACGTTAAGCAAAAACTCTCTATTATGTTAACACAATTACGTTAAACTTACGTTAGATCTCTTACTCACTCAATTCTAAAAAAAAATATTCAATTGCCCTCTTTTAATCGACTCGCGACATTTGTTACGTGAGCTGTTAAAACGAGTCTCTGGTTCGAATCCTCTGCTATCATCCGTTGCAGTGCCTGCTTTCTTTAAACAAGAGTCTGGATGACGGTCGTGACAATGTGCGTAAGGGATCTTGCATTGACAGTCAGATTTTTAAGTGTGAGTTTTACGGATTTTGTCCCTTACGAAATGAAAATGCATCTTAATAAAGCATTTACTCCTAAAAGTCTTCTCGGAAGGTAAAGTCCTTTTTATTTGTCATGGACAGACATTTAAAGAGGAGTGAGACATACATACATAGTAAAAATAAATACGTTAAATACATAAAAAAAACATAATACATTACATACATGAAAACTTTAAATCAAAGTAATCCTATAAGGTCGAATGAATAGATTATCATCTAAAAGAAATTAAATGTTTTATTTTCTTGTCTCAATGTCTTCGTTTTAAAAAAAAAACCGTACTTGAAGATACGATTAAGATGGTAAATTCTTAATGTCCTTAGTTGTACTCCTTATTCGACAACATTCAATTATTTCTTTTGTTTTGTGTACTATTGTTGTTGCTTCTTATCCCACTTCGTCGTCAGCAATATTTAGACTAAGTCCAAGAACCAGTGTGGTCTCACACAATGAAAACTGCTCCTGGACTTGAGCGCAACTGGCTCTTCTGGCAAACCAATGCAAGTTAAGATATGGGCTAGAGTTTCTTGAGTCAAGCTACATTTCGGGCCAAAGGCGTAAGATGTTTAATAAGATAAGGCGTTTGGGGTACTAAATGTGCTAGTATATAGTAACTTCTAGCAGTTTAGGAAATTAAAAATAGTTTATTAAAACATTTTATATGTTTAAAAAAATTATTATTTTTGACATTTAAGTAAAAGTAATATTGTGAACAAATGGCATACATAATGACAATTCAGTAAGAATAAATAATTGGGGAAAAGATTTTCTTTTTATATCTTGAAAAGTTAGTAAATTTAAACTTTCAAAAATTAAATATGTTTGAAATTAAAATGTTAAAAAAATTGGAATTGTTGGAATTAAATATATTAAAACCAAACTTGCATCAAAACAAATGATTAATAAAATTAGACCAATAAAAAATAATCCAAGTTCAAGTTCAAGTTCCTTCTGGTTGAGTGTAGTAAATATGATTTTCATGTACTTTCTAAAAAGAAAATAATATGAAGATAATTTAGGCATTTTGCAGTTATCAGATTTTCAAACAAGAAGGATTACAATTATTTTGCATTTCAAACTTTTATGCCTTAATATTAAATCCTGTTTTGTTTTCGATAGAGATATTTTCATTAATAAATTTAAAGCCTCGCTCGTTGTCCAATAACACTAATTCGATTTCGTTAATGGCGTGCCTTGCAGTTTACTGGAATGAAAACCTAATGAACTATGGTGGATGCTACTAAGAATCTTCCATAGATAATAGGAGTTTTCTCAATATAACATTCGAATGTTGAAAAGTAGCGCCTGAAAGTCCTCTCGGGAAGCATTACTTCATTTCTATTTTAGAGGTGGCGATGTCATCACTCCGAAATGGTGTCAACATACGATCAATTCAATGTCATGGCTGAGTTTGTTGGGCTTAATATATTCAATGTTTTTAGCAACACCATATTATACTTCCTTCTTCTTCATTGGAGCAATAACCCCATGGTAGGCCAAGGCTGTCTGACAGATTTCAAAACAGAAAATGTTTTTGCTTTTATGGAGTAGGGTTGTCAGTCCTAAGTCCAACAGTCATATTAGACCGGAACCTATGGTTTAAAGTGGATTCCGAGCCACTACAAACATCCATGACACCTCAGGAACTCAACCGGAAACCTGTGGCACCGAACGCCTAGAGAGCTAATCGCTCGGAAGTCAGAACACGTGTTAAACTTTGAAAATATATATATATATAATTGCATTTTGTTAAAATAAGTTTGCTGGTATAGTTGATCCGCAAACGGCCATAATATTTTAACAGCCTTCAAAAACATTATATAATAAATTTTCTTCTAAACTGTACTGACATTCCCCTTTTGAAATTTGAAAATGTATTCGTTTTCGACATTGCTTCTTTTAAATCTAAAACGCGAGTTTTCAAAAATAGCAACATAAAAACAAAAACAAAAAAAGAAAGAAAGAAAGACAAGCAGGAAATAATTGTAAAACAATACTGTTTTCTTCCACATCTTTAAAAATTCTATTGTTTCCATTCCTTGAGCTCTAGACGCCCGAGAGCATTTCACTTCATTTCACTCTACTCAATAAAAAAAAGTCGTCTTCTCCATCAAAAGACCGTTACGACGAGAAGTCCTCTTCCCCCTTTTTTTTTTTTTGTATCCTTTTTTACTTCCACATAAAATAAAACTTCTTACCTTCAGGATATGGGCTCGTATCCTTTTCCTCGAATAAGGATACATCGGGAGGGGTTGGGGGGGGCTGGGGGAAGGATATCTCCCGACAAAAGAGGAGACAAAGAAAATGCGTCTCGTTTTTCTCCGAGAAACAAATACTAAATGGTCGAAAGGAATTTTCCGGGAATAAAAACACCTCTTTCCTTTTTTTTTTTTTTACAGGAAAAGGAGGCAGGGGGAGGGGAATGGGAGGAAAAAGCTGGAAAATCTATTGACATGAAGTATCCAGAAACGGCTACAAACTGGAAGAAAAAAAAGTCTGGATATTTTCGTTTTTTTTTTTTTTTTTTTTTTTTTTTTTTCCAGTTTATCCTTTTATTTCCTCTCCATCGGAATGGAATATTTATGATAGTTGAAACGCGATATAAAATGCTCGGCCTACTCGAGAATGTACAGAAGCACAAAAACAAATTGATAACTTCTGCTTGTCAGAGATAAAAACTCGAAATAAATATTCTGTATTTACAGTCATCCCCTCCCGATATTTCTAAAACGTGATATTCCTACGGTATTTCATGGTGTTCTTACAACATCGTTTCGCTGAAACATGCATTGGGAATTGTAGAAAATCTCTTACAACGCTGCGTGGTTCAAGAAAGGAAGAAATTCTTTGAAATTCAAAAATAAGGAGAAACAAAGTCGATTGTTGGAGTACACCTCGCTGCCAAAGTCGAGGAGTCAGAGAAGATTATTTCCCAGTGTTTCTTCTATACGACCAATACAAAAGCATTTACACCTGAAATCCCATCTTTACTTATTAGTTAATTGGCGGACTGAGGGCCAGTTGGCTAGCGCTCCGGCCTATGGTAACACAGGCTCCAGGTTTGAAATCTCCCAGCTCCAGATGGCATGGATGTTTTGTTAGTGGTTCGGAATCTACTTTAAATTGTAGGTGCCTGCCTGTTTAGCCTAAAGAGTACACAAGATGACCGTAGAGCGACAAACCAAACCTAAACATTGTTAGTTAATTGTGATGAGAAATACTATATCCTCGGTGTAACAAAAATCCATAAAATTTCTACGATATGAAACACTGATCCCATGTAAAAACACATTCATGCAAAATGTCTGTGATATCAAGCACAATGGTCTCAAATACGCACATAATTTCACTAGTATTATGTAAAAAAAACATTTTCAGGAAATTTCTGGGATATGAAACTCTAGGTTTCCGATAGATAAAAAAAAACATACAAAAATTCTAACACTAAGTCTCCTGTGTAAAAAACATACCTGCACAGATTTGATTTGAAACTCTATGTCCACTTTGTAGAAACACACCAACACACATTTCTGTGAAAATCTAGGTCTTCTATTTAAAAACATACGCACACAATTTCTGCGATATTAAATGCTAAAGCCTCGGTGTGAAACAAACGCAAACTTTTTTATTGAAACACTATTCCATAATTAAAAGCATACACATTTACGAAATTTCGAAACATATTATTAAATTAATTCACATACACATTAAAATTTTCTCTTCCATTAATTCCTTCAATAAGATAGACTTTCATGGTAAACAAGTATGCCAAATTTATAATAAGCTCTTTCCTACACTTTGCATCATTACAAGAAAACACACTTCTTGGTTTTCCAGATCTCCAGATTTTATTTCAGCTATCATTAAAAAGATTGTGCTATCAGTAAAAGAATTTTTAATTCAGATTATTTGAAATAGCAGATATCAGCATCCGTGTATTTAATAACTGAAATACTCTTAAAACTTGGCAATAAACCCATTAGGGTTGAGGAATCTATATATATACATATATATATAGATTTAATTAATGTTAGATATTGTCAAAGAAGCATTTATTATATACTGTATATCAGTGTTTTCATGCAGAATCCTCTGGATACTGCACGGTGCACTATAGCTAGTGTGCTAAACTTGGATTCTTGTATCTAGATACATCTAGTACAGATTCGTCCGTGTCTGGAGTCCGTAACATTCATTCAAGGTTCTTGACTGGTTTCTGAAAAGAGCCCCTCTCTAGCCGCTGATGTATACGTCCAAATAGGCTTTGCTTGAAGATCGTAGTGCTTTTATCGGATATCGTAGTGCTCACAAACGATGTGTATCTTTTCCTTTGCACTCCGTAGGCCTGTAATCCAGATGCATATCCGTGTATATTATCTAGATACATGTCGAATATATTATCTAGATACATATCCGAATATACACTCAAGAGCCGAAACATTATGACCACCCCTACATTTTTGCAATGAACTCACCTGGATGACGTGGAAGGCACGCGATCAGGTGGAAGTGGTATTTAACTGGTATCAATCCATGCCAAGGCGGGTTGAAGCTGTGTTGCGCACCAAAGGTGGGCCAAGTGGGATTGGCAGGTGGTCAAAATGTTTTGGCCTCTTGAGTGTATATAGTTCCGCATCCGTGGTAACAATTATCCTACTCTCATTGCATTAGTGTGAGAAATTAAGAATCTCTGCTCGAAACTCCTGTACTCGTGCAACGCCCTCTGTAACGTCGTCTATAAAGTATCCTCCCCCCCGCATTGCTGTGTGACCTTGAGATGTCTTGGTGTATCTTGCCCATCCTAGATGTTTGTTAATCTGATTATGAGCCATCCTATACAAAAGCTGCACTATATTCCACTACATATATTAATATCAAATTTTTAAGATATGATTTCCAATTACCCCATTCAAGATTATCAATGATATTTTTTATTGAAACTCGAAATTAGGCTAGTAAAATTTTTCAAGATCTAAATGAAAATATAACAAGATTGAAAAATAGTATTTTAAATTAATAAATTAAGAAATAATTACTTATTTTTAATATATATTGCTCTAATAGTTCTTGCTTCAACAACCTAAAAATTTATTTTTATGTTTCAAAGAATCGTTACGTTTTGATAGCCTGGATTTAGTTGCATTTTTCTGAATCAATTTACACATATTTTCGTAATTGGAGATCAAATTTTTGTGTTTCTCTAACCAATCCTTTAATTCTGTTCCTGTAAACCATTTCATTTTCAATTACTTATCGTATAATTTGCGTTTCTTTGTCGATGTCTTTCGTACACTCATCTTCTATTCAAATGTATGCACCAAATGTAGATATTATTTGTATCAGCACGATTTTAGGCAACACATACGAACAAAAGGGAATGAATGAAAGCTGAAGTAATTTAAATTATTAATTAAATTAATAACTATTAATTTAATTTTTAATAATAATATTTAATATTTTTTTATTTAAAGAAATAAATAAAACCACAGAACAGCAACCATAACTACAAAAGCTTCAGAAAGATGTTTAGTCAAACTATTTTGTTCTAGTAAAACTATAACATAAATGCATAGCTATAACATAGCCTGATAACATAAATTATAACTTCATCATCATCATAATTGACTCGACAGTCCGTTGTGAGCCTTGGCCTTCTTTAAAAGATCCAGCCAGGCTGTTTTCCTCTTGGCCGTGGACCTCCAGTTTTTATCTTAATAACATTAAAATCTGAGTCTAAACAGTCGACCCATCTCTTTTTCGGTCTTCCCTTGGTCGTTGTCCAAAAGGGGTTGCATTGAAATCTTTCAAAGCAGCTCTATCACTTTCCATTCTCATGAGATGCCCATCTCATTCTGTTCAGTTTAATTAATTTTAGAATGTCAATATCTCTAAAAGTTTGTAAAGTTGAAAATTGTATCTTCTTCACCAATTTTCATTGTCATTGATACCACCAAAAATAGTCTGTAGCACTTTTCTTTCAAAGATTGCCAACATTTTCTCTTCTCTTGTTGTTACTGACCATGTTTCAGACGCATATAAATTATAACTTGGCTTAAATATATATTTCTTCACATTATAATTACTATTATACATTCATCTTTTTCAATTCCTTCTATTAGCTGACACTCTCTCTCTCTCTATATATATATTGTTCAAATTTTCAATCGTTCATAAAATACTTTTTATTCATCCACTCAAGTTCAAATACATTTATTTTTGAATTTGTAGTGGATGACACTGGATGTTAATGTAGTTTTTCAAATATTAATTCATTAATTAAATTTAATTAATTTTAGTTTTTTTTTTAGATTTAAGTTGCATATATCTACCAATAGATGGCGCCAGATAAACTTAAAAATGAATGAAAATTTTTATAAAGGAATTTCTGCAATAGAGTGAAAAAAAAAAGTAGGAATTGACTTTAAAAAAAAAAAAATTTTTTTATTACTTGTTTCTCCATAATATTCATAACCTCAAACCAAAAACCAAAAAACCCAGGACTACAAGTAAGAACACAACATCCTGAGGAAAACCCGAGAATTGGCAGCCATACTCCATACAGTTATTCCATTTTCTGCAACGAATCCCACAAACTGCTTCAAAACGTTCAAATCCGGGCAGCGCGAGGTCTTTCACAGTGAAACACAAATGACGCCCCAGAATAATCCCACCGCTGATTGCATTATTAATTTAAATGCCTGCAGTGCGAAGCCTTTTAACAGCGAGAGTGGAGAAACAATTTTCGCGAATCCGTAGCACCGTCTTCACTGGAGAAGTTGATGTCCCCGTGGTTGTTCCCTTCTGAAAACCCTGTGAAGTGCTACTGCAGCATTCAATCAATTTCGTCGATCTCCGGTTCAATGCCTCGTGTCCGGTTCAGGTGGCCGGGAAAAGTCCGGCTTAGAATCGCTGAACAAAGCACTGAGGTGATAAGCTGGCTTGCAGGAAACATCAGCTCCGGTTGTTGTGGAAGTTTTGGATGTACTACAGATAGTGATCTGCAACTTCATGGACAATGCTTGTTGTAAAACGAGATGTCTGAAAAGGTAAGCAGGCTGTATGGAAATTCATAGTGGATAATGTGTGTCGTTGATGTTATTTATTAGCATCCATGGTAAGCAAGGGATTTCTACAAGGACTTCGGATTGTAGACTCCAGTGTTATGCATGAAAATTAAGGATTCTTAAATGTAATGGATGTATAATTTAATGAGTTAGAAGGGAATGATGATGAAAATTTAGTATAAAAAATAAGGAAAATTGGTGAATAGTGGCTCATTTTGCCAGAACTGTCTTATTCATTAAACCAAAGATTTTTCTTGTTGTATTTGTACATCAGTGAGCTACTGTTGCATCAGAAGTCTGTTGTAACACAAAAGTAACAACAACAACAACAGCAAAAATTCTCACTAAATTGATACCTTTTTTCATATGCACCTAAATAGGATCACTTATATTATTCACTTATTGTGTGTCTTGTTGTGTAATTTATTAACATCTATAGTAAACAAGTGATTTCTACAAGGGCTTCGAGTTGTAGACTGCAGTGTTATGTATGCAAAGGATTCTTAAATGTTATGGATTTATTTAATGATTTAAAAAGGAATGCTTCTGGAATTTTTATTTAAAAAACAAGGAAACCTGGTGAATAGTGGTTCATTTTGCCGAAAGTCTTATTCATTAAACCAAATTATTTTCTTGTTGTAGTCGTACATCATCGGACTTCATGTTTCTCGCTTGTGTGTAGCAAAAAAAACCCACTGACAGGCGAAGGAAAAAGGACATTGCCTAGCAAGCAAAAAGACTTTTTATAGAGGACTGCTACGTATTTGAGAGGCCTAATGGCCAACTGGCTGGCGTTCTGGCGTTTGGTACCACAGGCTTCAGGTCCGTATCCTGGCTGTGGTATGGATGTTTGTGTGTGGTCCGGAATCCACGTTAAACTGTAGGTCCCGGTCTAATTACCCCAAAGTGTGCGCAAAATGACCGTATAGCATCAAACCAAACCAAACTTTTGGATATATAAGATATTTAAGGATTTATAAGGATATATAACGATTTAAAAGAAATTTGAGCATCGTATGAGAGAAAGCCCGAAAACTTTCATCTCCCTGACTTGACTGTCGATTCAAGACGATTTTGTTTCAATCGTCATCGAGTTTCTTTGTTTTCCTTTCCAGCACGCCGCTATCAATGGTCCACGAGTTAGAAAAAAATGGAGATTATTAAATCGGTATTAAAGAAACATGGAGAAACGTGATCATATTGTTCAAGTTAGCTTTTAATAAAGACTTCACATTTGATAAATTTATTTTCTGTTTCTGAATTCTTGCATGCCTTGGGAGAACTTGATTCCTGTAGTTTCTGCTTAAAGAAAATTGCCTATAAAAATATGTCATTAGCGTTTTAGTATCGAGGAAAAACATTTTTATTTCTTGACATCTATTATTGTATGCAGTTAAGTCTTGTTTTAATTTGTTTCGTTTTTAAACAACAAAAGGATCAACCTTTAATGTTACCAAATTATTTAAAAATTCCTTAATTTATTAATAATTATTCAATTAATATTATAATTGATTCTTTTAAAAGAAAGAATTGGATAATACTGCTCAAAAGCAAACTCGTTCATTTGACCCATTCCTTTTATCCATTTATTTGACACGTTCTATTTTTCAATCTCTAAATTTTTTTGCAATAATTGGTTCACATAATTATATGAAATTGATACATTCAAATTTGTATTATCATAATAAATTCATAAACTTAAATACTAGCTAGCATCCAATTTCACATGCGAATGTCGTCATTTGCTATAATTTATTATTCAAAGAATGAAAGAATGAAGAACGAGATAATCAATGACGTCTATGATTCGTAAATGAACTCCTACTAAATGACGTACGTGATTCGTTCATATTCATTATCAAAAAGCTTCGGATTTCTGAAGGACGAAATTGAAAACCTTTCATTAAAAAATCGTAGGAAACCATTTTAACTGTGGCGATTGAAATATGAAGAGCAAATAGTGATTGATTAATAGTGTCTTGAGTCACAAGATATTTCTAACTATTAGAACATTAACATTTTCTCAACAAAATGTTAATAAAAGCGGCTTTAATTGAAGTAGTTAAATTTTTAAAAAAATTAGTTACAAAGGTGTATTTTTCAAGGTGTAGCTATTAATCTCAACGATATTATTACCTTTAGAAATATAATTCAATATAATAATTTCAAAAAGTAATAATATCATAGGGAAATAATTTCGACTAAATGGGAAAAGGTTAATATTAGATGTAAATGTTCATATATGAGTATAATACATTTAGCCAAAAATTTTAATTAATTCAAAAATAATATTTATTTAAAAAATATCTGTTAATATGCATTTAGTATTATGTGATCATATAATAGTAAATATGGTTATTTTCTCATGATTAAGTTTAATAATCTTATTCTACTATAATTTTATTTATTTATTAAATTAAATACTTAAAGCAGAATATGTTTTATAGATGAATTACCTAGTAGAGAGCGTGACTTAATTTAGCCATGTGACTGCTTTTTAAGTTGTGTCCTTTAAAATCGTTGTTATGTATCTTAAAAATTTGTTTTTCCCATCTTTTTTCAATTCCTTCTATTATCTCACACTCTCCCCATATATATCTTGTTCAAATTTTCAATCGTTCATAAAATACTTTTTATTCATCCACTCAAGTTCAAATATATTTTTTTGAACTTGTAGTGGATGACACTGGATGTTAATACAGTTTTTCAAATATTAATTAGTAATTAAATTTAATTAATTAATTTTAGTTTTTTATTTAAGTTGCATGTATCTACCAATAGATGGCGCCAGATAAACTTAAAAAATGAATGAAAATTATTTATAAAGGAATTTCTGCAATATAGTGAAAAAAAAGTAGGAATTGACTTTATAAACAAGTAATATAAAAACAAATTTTTTAATTGTTTGTAATTGGAATTAGGCATAAAGCAAATCATTTAGACATAAAAAAATATTTACAAATCAAAACTGGAAAATTTTTTTTTTATTTTGTTAACAAATTACGTAATACATATGTGTGTGTTCCTAAGGAAGATCTTTGGTCCAATACCTCAAAATAACATGTAGAGAATTCTTTATAATCATGAAATATTTAGAAAATATTGTGAAACTGATATTGTTAAATTGTTAAGATGTATCCGTATTAGATGGCTGGGCCATGTGTCTGGATGTAATGCCATTCCAACCAAAAATATAACCTTTTCAAAAATTGAGAGAATAAGACGAAGAGGAAGACCACCCACTAGGTGGATTGATGATATCGAAAAGGATCTAAAATTAGTTGGAGTTAACGGATGATGGCCTAATGCTCCAGATAGGGTCAAAAGGAGAAAACTTAGAAAGACAACCTTGGCCTGTAACAGGCTGTAGTACTTCTAAAGGAAGAAGAATATCTATATATGTATGCATACATAAAATAACTTTCCCTGTTTGGAAGCATCTGCAGCTAAGACTAACGAACAGAATGAAACCAATACATATGGGATTATGGAAGATGAGATTTTCCACCAAAAAAGTACCAAAAGTTGCCGTTAGAGGAGATTTTGGCGTTGCTGTCACCTACGAACTAGAAAATTTCTGCAATCTAGGTACATTTTTTTAATTTCTTAGTTCATACGTGATTTTGGAGCTGTTGGAAACTAAAAGAGGTAAATAATTATAATGAATGCACAAAAAATAAATTATGTCAAGTTTTATTAAAGTATTCAAACGATTAAAAAATGCACATGCAGAAATGAATGACAGCAATAAGAAAGTCATAAAAATAAGCTTTTATTAATCAACATTAGGGTCCTCAGGGCCACATGCAATACAATGTGCTACAACACAATTTGAAATGTGATACAATGTGCTGACCTTTCCTGAAATCAAAATATTGCATCAGGAATATGATGTTCTCTGATTTGGATGTTTATAACTAACTGCCCATCTTATGTTATTTTTCAATGAATCCAGGTTTGTAATGCCACCAGCATACACAACATATTTAAGGTACCCCCCCTCCCCACACAAAGGCAAAAGTCGCATGGGGTGACGTCTGGCCATTCAGTCTGAAAATACTGTCGATAACTTTCTCATCACCAAAATCTAACGGTACAAGTATTTGTACTGAACGAAGAATATAGGGTCGTGCTCCATCTTGCAAAAAAATTGTGTTTTTGCTGCAATTCAGGAATGACAAAAGTTTCCTGCATTTGCCGATCTTTCTCACCAGTAACAATGTAGATAATAAGACCAGCTATCATGTAAGCATAAGAAATTTGGTACACCTAGATTGTGCAATAATTCAAAAAGTGTATACCTGGTACAGCCCCAAAATCAGCCCTCTTGGGAATTTTTTCCTCCGGAAATCATCTCTTCATGTCTTCCACAGTCTGCATACGAAATTTGGTTTCATTCTGTTTATTAGTTTTAGCTACAGATGCCACCAAACAGGGAAAGTTATTTTATGGCCACCTTATATATATATATATATATATATTATATATATATATATATATATATATATATATATATATATATATATTTGTGTGTGTGTGTGTGTGGAGGGGGGTTGAGTTTATTTTAAATGACCCTCCCTTATTTTTCTGAGCGTACAACTGAACAAAGCAGATTTATACATGTAGCTGAATTGCCTTTAATAAAGTGCATTAGTTACAATTTGAAATTATCCTTGCCGTTATTAATAATAAAAAGTCACCAATAGTAAATTATGACACATATTCTATGTCTATTGTGTTTTAGAAACATATAACTGTCTCGATATATATGTATATATATATATATATGTTTTTGATGTAAATGTATTATTAATATAACTTCATTCGATTTTATCTGTAATGCCCCATATAGAGGCAGTCAAAAAAGGCTTGCTTTTACACTAATCAAAAACGGACAACTTTACTTTTTTATTTCTCAAACGTTATCCACTCTAAAACTCCAGTCCCCATAAACTGAAACCGAGGGAAACAGAGTCCTAAAATCATGTGTCCTCCAGGCAATTCCCCAAATAATAATAATAAATAAATAAATAAAAAGCAACCTCCATCCCCCTCCCCATTGGCGCAAGTGGTCTGCATGACGATCACGTTGCCATGACGACCCAGGGCTGTTATCTCTCCAATGGAATTCCAGCTTGCTTTGGGAGGAAGAGATTGAAAGTGTGGATATCGTCCATATAAATCAAGCGGCCTGTTTGCTGAGGGGGTGGCCCGTGATTTATCTTCCCAGCGCAATCAAAGGGGTTCTGTTGGCAGACGACACAAGTGGGAAGGATTTTTCTTCGTTTGGCTCGGTTCGGATTCTTTCCCCAATCAGGATTCATTAGTTGGATGGGGCTGCTCTGGTTTGTCTCCGCATTCAAAAATGCATTGTTCCTCTAACACTGATTGGTGGAAAACTGATTTTTCTCACTATTACTGTTTGCTTTAATTACGAAGATATTTAAAAGAAAAAACCTCCATCCCCCTCCCCATTGGCGCAAGTGGTCTGCATGACGATCACGTTGCCATGACGACCCAGGGCTGTTATCTCCAATGGAATTCCAGCTTGCTTTGGGAGGAAGAGATTGAAAGTGTGGATATCGTCCATATAAATCAAGCGGCCTGTTTGCTGAGGGGTGGCCCGTGATTTATCTTCCCAGCGCAATCAAAGGGTTCTGTTGGCAGACGACACAAGTGGGAAGGATTTTTTCTTCGTTTGGCTCGGTTCGGATTCTTTCCCCAATCAGGATTCATTAGTTGGATGGGGCTGCTCTGGTTTGTCTCCATTCAAAAATGCATTGTTCCTCAACACTGATTGGTGGAAAACTGATTTTTCTCACTATTACTGTTTGCTTTAATTACGAAGATATTTAAAGAAAAGCAACCTCCATCCCCCTCCCCATTGGCGCAAGTGGTCTGCATGACGATCACGTTGCCATGACGACCCAGGGCTGTTATCTCTCCAATGGAATTCCAGCTTGCTTTGGGAGGAAGAGATTGAAAGTGTGGATATCGTCCATATAAATCAAGCGGCCTGTTTGCTGAGGGTGGCCCGTGATTTATCTTCCCAGCGCAATCAAAGGGGTTCTGTTGGCAGACACACAAGTGGGAAGGATTTTTCTTCGTTTGGCTCGGTTCGGATTCTTTCCCCAATCAGGATTCATTAGTTGGATGGGGCTGCTCTGGTTTGTCTCCGCATTCAAAAATGCATTGTTCCTCAACACTGATTGGTGGAAAACTGATTTTTCACTATTACTGTTTGCTTTAATTACGAAGATATTTTTATGTAAAAAAAAATCCAATATACTAAAAGCTTTCGGTCTCTTTCATATAAAGTTATAAGTATTATCACTGTTTGCTTAAACTTTCAGTGAATCAAAGGATGTGTACACTGATGTATACTGATATATACACTGATGTATACTGATATATACAGTGTACACTGATTATACTGATATATACTGTACACTGATGTATACAGTACACATGATGTGTACACTGATATATACACTGATGTATACACCAGACATCTTTTTCCCACTAGAATGAAATGATAGACTCGTTTTTAATCATTTCTATATCACAGTTGTGGTGGTTAACAGTCTTTAAATCTCGACAATCTTTATAAACTATTGTGTTGGTTAACAGTCTTTACAATCTGTTGTGTTGGTTAACAGTCTTTTTACAATTTCGACAATCTTTACAGTTTGTTGTGCTGTTTAATAGGCTTTACAATCTCGACAATCTTTACAATCTGTTGTGTTGGTTAATAGTCTTTACAATCTTTTGCGTTGGTTAACAGTCTTTTGTGTTGGTCTCGACAGTCTTTACAGTCTGTTGTATTAATTAACAGTCTTTACACTCTGTTGTGTTGGTTAACAGTCTTTACAATCTTTTTGTTGGTTAATAGTCTTTACAATCTCGACTGTCTTTACAATCTTTTGTGTTGGTTAACAGTCTTTTGTGTTGGTCTCGACAGTCTTTACAGTCTGTTGTATTAATTAACAGTCTTTACACTCTGTTGTGTTGGTTAACAGTCTTTACAATCTTTTTGTTGGTTAATAGTCTTTACAATCTCGACTGTCTTTACAATCTTTTTGTGTTGGTCTCGACAGTCTTTACAGTCTGTTGTATTAATTAACAGTCTTTACACTCTGTTGTGTTGGTTAACAGTCTTTACAATCTTTTTGTTGGTTAACAGTCTTTACAATCTCGACAATCTTTACAGTCTGTTGTGTTGGTTAACAGTCTTTACAATCTCGACAGTCGGGGTTGGTTAACAGTCTTGGTTAGCAGTCTAATTAACAGTTTTTTATTGACTTTTCATACACCGTAAGACAAATTTATGTACCAAAAAATTAACACTTTTTATGAAATTCTTTGCTCCCAATCTTTACTGAAGTTCTTCGTTTTGATTTTTAGAATATGAACATTTTTATGCAAATGACTATTCATCTTTTACTCTCTTTAAATTATAAATATATTTAATAGATATACTTAATATGGTTTATTAATTATTTTGACACAATTGTCTAAGTAGGATTTTTCTGTCTTATTGGACTCGAATGTAACATCTGGAACTGGAGCATTTGTATTTTTTCAGCCATATTTGTATCTAATTTCACGTTATTTGCCAACTTCCTTGAAACGAATGTTTCTTTTAAAAAATCTTCCGCAGAAGCAACATCCTTTTTTGCTTCGATTTCTCTTGCAATTATGAGATCGTAGATAAGAAGTCATAACAGGTTGATGCAATGAATGGCTTTTAAGTGCAGTCTGCATTATACGGGAAATATGAGTTATATACCTAAAATTTGTAGTTCAGAATGATGAATCATGTATTTCATAAAGCCACACTCTTTCCAAAACAGCAGTTAACTTAGTGAAATATTTTGTTTACCTGTGTGTGTGTGAATATATATATATATATATATATATATAAACTGTGAATATATATATATATATAATATATACTCCAAAATCGTCTGCACCCTGTCCTATAGTCCATGTTGAACCATGGCCTCCTTTTTCTAACAATACGACTCCAAAATCGTCATCTCTTTTTCTTTGAACTAGAACACTACCCTTGAAAATCTTTTTTGTACTTCTGCTATCGTGCATTCACTTCATGTGTCCTAGCCATTGGATTCTCTTTGACTTTATATAATTGATGATATCCTTTTCTCCAAACAATTTTGCAATTTCATTATTGTAGCACCTCCTCCAAACCTCTCTGACAGGTCCAAATATAGCCCTTAAGATATTCCTTTCCCAGATTATCAACATCTTCGCCCGTTTTTGAGTTAAGGTCCAGGTCTTTGACCCATAAATAACGATTGGTCTGATTATAGCATTTTTAATCATCTATTTGTCATTTTTAATGTTTTCGATTCTATTTTTATTAAACATTTGTATACATAAATTTAGAACATATTATTTCAATCAACTTATAACAACTAACAACTCCAATTCATATTTTTGTCCAACTACTCTCTAGTATTCATCTATCATGTTTTTCCCTTTTAATTAAAAGGAAAAATCTGATTTTTACAACATTCTTAAAACATTTGCATGCTGTGTGTATTATGCAATAATTCTCAGTTCCTAAAATAATAATAATTTGAAATATTAAGTCACTATAAATTTAAGCAACTATTAAACAGAAAATAGATTAAACAGATAAATGAAATAAAATTGAAGAAACAGAAAATGACATTTTATTTCTATAACATAATAATGTATTCCTTCATGTAAGTTATAATTTTTCCACAATTTTCTTTTGTAGTAATGGACTTCTGTTCATTCGATTTTTTAATTTTTTTTTCTTTTGACATTCTGTTATTATCCTTAACGTTTGTAGAACTCCTTAAGAATAATTATTCTCCAAATTATTCTTTTTTAAAGAATAAATTTAATAAATAAAATTATTTAAAGATTTTAAACTTTAGTATTAGAAAAGGAAATGTTAAAGTGAATAAGTTTTGGTATTTAATTGTAAGATACTTGCTTGGATGTTTACAGGTTTTTACCAATTGAATTTATTACAAAATTGACCATCATCCAGCTCTGTACCCATCCCAATAAACACTAAGGAATAAACTACGGCGAATATATAAATATGCAAAGCCATAATATTTGAAATAATTAAATCTCGTTTACATTTCTTTTATGGTAAAATGCACAGGTATTTTAAGTTAAATTAAAATTCACTTTAATCAAATAAAATAAAGCCTAAAAATAAAAATTATATATTTCATTAAAAAGTTGTTTTTTTGTTTTTTTCCCCCCGATAAAGAAATTACAGTATCTTACATGAAAGGGCAAATAAAAGTTTTAAATACATTATTTATAACTTTTGTATTATGCACATAGACATCATCTTAAACTTAAAAGTTTTTCTTAAATAATATATTCATAAGAAGTGTAGAACTTAAAAACTATTTTTATAACTTAAAAACTATTTTTTATTAAGTCTGATTTTTTTTTACTATAAAATCAGACTTATTCTAAATTTCAATACTAGTTGACTTATTCTAAATGTTTTATCAAAACATTTCACTGAAAACTATCAAGAATTATAAAACTAAATCATTACATCATATCTAATTTTATGAGTTGTCACTATTCGTTCACATTGAAACCTCTTTATAATCTCGCTTTAATAAATTGTTAGAATTAAAGGTAAGACTAACAAATAAATTGTAGCTATTCATTAGCTATAAACCATATAAATCTCTTATATTTATGAAACTATTATTTTGCATCAAAGTAATAAATAAATATAGATATATTTGTTCTCAGAAATGGAAGATTGGTAATATGTGGGTTATCCTACTGTAATCGTTAGAGAAATAGACATCAACGAATCAATCGAGCAAGTGCAGCAGATGATTATTAATTTATGATAATAGCAAGACTTATCATTGATTATATATTATACGGCATACTTGATTATATATTATTTTAGTTAAGAAAAAATCATAAAAACACAAATAACTAGTTGAAAATGCGTTACTAATAAAAAGAAAATTATGTAGGCAATATAAAACAGTAATTCACAATACAGTCATAGCAGAATCATAATTTAAAAAATGCATCAGTGAAAGTAAAGGCTCGTTCCCACCGAGGCGTGAGGCGTTGAAGCGTGAAGCGTTGACCAATCACTAGCCTTATCGCTTTCGCCTGAAACCGGTTTTGAAATCCACCCACTTCGAGTCGTCCTACTTTCAACTCGAAGCGGAACTTCACTAGGCGTAAAGCGATTTCTGACGTTTCGCTGTGAACGGGTCGAAAAATTTTCTTCCCTGCCGCGTGATGGGTCACCGCCTCATGCCTCGATGGGAACGAGCCTTAAGACCGAAGTTCTTGTTATGACTATGAGATAAGACCCCTCTATGTAGACAACTCTATATCTTTATTTATTTTTCAAACATCATTTAAGATGAGAATTCTGACGTGAAGTACCATTGGGAGATCAAAAACAAGTTCATATCACATGGAGGTGCCCGGATGATTTGTATGATGAATCCTTTAGGGGTTGCTAAAAGTACTTGAGAGTCGAATCAAAAACAAGTTCCACGTTTTCCTGTTACCTACAGCTTGATGTGTGATATTTACATTATTTAGCTTCATTTCAAATCAATAAATAGCTTTTTAAATTATTGCTACGTTCCTTTTAAATAAGAAAGCCATTGTATGTGAGGAAACTCGATTTTTAAAGTTTTTTTTTTTTTTAGTTTTGCACTAATGAAAAAGCTAATCTTAGTGTCCTTATACAAGATTTGAACTTGATGATTATATATTATTTAATCATTAAATTCAAACCATGTATCAATTCATCAAATAAAAGCACCTCATTCTTTAATTGATTTTTAACATTAGGTCCATTGATTTTTAACATTAAATACTGGATAAAAAGATATTTCATAACTTTTCACTCAACAAATCATAAAAACATTATAATGTATCTCCTGTCTTTCTGTGGTGCCATCTTCATGGTTGGTTTCATTGTGGAAAACCCTACATATCTCCGTTTGGAATTGCCCTGGACGTCAAATTGATTTTGAAGAAGTTAAACCAGTTTTTAAACCTGCTCATTTATACTACTGGAAACCCTAAGTACCTGATATATGAGAAAGGAGTAAAGAGTTTCTGTCTGATTCATGTTCATTCCCAAGCAATATTTCACGTAGATTTAAACCTTCAAATCCTGCCCCAAACTGGATTGAAATTTTCATGGGACATGTAGAAGAAGATAACTGAATAAAAGCACTCGTCTGATCATCTGAATTTGCACTATATTACTTCCATTCTAACAGTATTAGAAACGAAAACAAAAAAAAGAGTAAATACCATAAAGTAGTCAGAAGTTTAGCATTTTTCTCTGCCATCCTTATGTTTGAAATGTTTAACATTAGTTAACATTCAACATCTATTTAACCCTTTCACAAACATTGGACCGATGGGATCCCACATGAAATCTGGACTATCTCAACATAAAAAAGTTTCTGCTACTTCGTATGTCTTTGCTTGTCCTAAAACACTATCCAAAGTTTTATGTGTGGGTGCCACTGTTGGTAAATTGTTGGAAAAGTTTTTGTCATTATGAATGCTTTTAAAGACTTTAGCATAATCTAGGAAGTGTTTTTAAAAAAGTATATTATACTTATAGTTAAAGGTCTTAAAAATAGAATTAGTCGTGTCTGATCTATCACCAGGGTTATTTCTATGACTTTAGGTATAGTACTCAATACAGGTAACCTCCAGTACACATTTTGATTTATGTTTTTTTTTCATGATACAAACTGTGTTTTATTTTTAGCCCCTTTTACACTTTCCCTCTCCACCTTGAACCTTTGGCACCCTTCCAACAAATCCTTCCCTCCATCCGCCAGAGGGCGTTCGGAAGGGGGTTGTCCACGTGCAACATGTCTCCCTTCTGGTCGCTGGTCGGCGGTCCTGTCCGCAGCAATGGTTTTAACATGTTGTATGACCCACAGATGTCCGACGACGACCGACTGTCCCTGACGACGACTGCCGTGAGCGACGAGGAAGAGGGGGAGGGGAGGTGGCCCCATCACCCTCCTCCGCCACCACCCCCAGCAGCTCCTCGAGCCGGAGAGGCGGCGGCCGCGGCTTCTTCAACTGCACGGGGGCCGTCAGGAAGGCAGGGGTGAGTACCTCCCCACCCCCACTCTCTCTCTGCGCATGCCCAGATGCGGTCGCGCACACAACAAAAAGTGACCCGCTTGTTGTTTTTACGGTGGAGTAAATGAAAAGGGTCATTCAGTGTAGCCGAATTTACAAGTCCGGACTTCAGATATCAAATATGGCATCACTATATTTTGATTTTTGCATCACTCAAACGCTATCGTTGTCTTGGCGATTTCGCTGTCAATATGATGGGCCATGAAAATGATAAATTAATAATTTTTGAAAATCACAATACAGCGATATTGTCATGGAATTTGCTATTGTCACAACAACAGGCTATGGCAGCTACAGTTAAAGTTTGCAAAAATACTTATTAGAGAGAAATAATCAATTAATCTAATAATCTCACTAATAACTTAAATATATGATTTAGAAGTATCAGAAATTAAGAAGCGATATTGTCGTAAGGAATTTGCTATTGTTTCAACAAATGCCTATGACAGGCACAGTTAAAGTTTATAAAAAAGACTTATTAGGAGAGAAATAATCAATTAATGTAATAATCTCACTAATACCTTAAATATATGAATTAAGTATCAGAAATTAAGAAGCGATATTGTCAAGGAATTTGCTATTATCTCAACAAATGGCTATAGACAGGCTACAGTTAAAGTTTATAAAAAATGCTTATTAGAGAGAAATAATCAATTAATGTAATAATCTCACTAATACCTTAAATAACGAATTAAGTATCAGAAATTAAGAAGCGATATTGTCAAGGAATTTTGCTATTGTCTCAACAACTGCCTATGACAGGCACAGTTAAAAGTTTATAAAAATGCTTATTAGAGAAATAATCAATTAATGTAATAATCTCACTAATACCTTAAATATATGAATTAAGTATCAGAAATTAAGAAGCGATATTGTCAAGGAATTTGCTATTGTCTCTCAACAACTGCCTATGGCAGGCACAGTTAAAGGTTATAAAAATGCTTATTAGAGAGAAATAATCAATTAATGTAATAATCTCACTAATACCTTAAATATATATGATTAAGTATCAGAAATTAAGAAGCGATATTGTCAAGGAATTTGCTATTGTCTCAGCAACTGCCTATGACAGGCACAGTTAAAGTTTATAAAAATGCTTATTAGAGAGAAATAATCAATTAATGTAATAATCTCACTATTACCTTAAATATATGAATTAAGTATCAGAAATTAAGAAGCGATATTGTCCAAGGAATTTGCTATTGTCTCAACAACTGCCTATGACAGGCACAGTTAAAGTTTATAAAAATGCTTTGTTAAGAGAAATAATCCAGTGTGTAATAATCTCTTTAATACCTTAAATATATGTATTCAGTATCAGAAATTAAAGAAACGATATTGTCAAGGAATTTGCTATTGTCTCCAACAACTGCCTATGTAGGCACAGTTAAGTTTAACAAAAATGCTTATTAGAGAGAAATAATCCCAATTAATGTAATAATCTCACTAATACCTTAAATATATGAATTAAGTATCAGAAATTAAGAAGCGATATTGTCAAGGAATTTGCTATTGTCTCAACAACTGCCTATGACAGGCACAGTTAAAGTATAAGGCGACGTAGAGAAATAATCAGTGTGCCAATAATCTCACTAATACCTTAAATATATGAATTAAGTATCAGAAATTAAGAAGCGATATTGTCAAGGAATTTGCTATTGTCTCAACAACTGCCTATGACAGGCACAGTTAAAAAGTTTATAAAAATGCTTATTAGAGAAATAATCAGTGTGATTATTTCTCTCCCAATAAGCATTTTACAAACAGCTGTGCCTGTCATAAGCATTGTTGGGTGGGATTCGCCTGACTGTCGCCTTTCTGATACTTAATTGCTATTTAAGGTGACCAGATGAGTTATTACATTAG